>DF240394.1:0-90720 GCA_000507305.1 Breviolum minutum Mf 1.05b.01
ACACCCCCCCCCTCTTTGTTTTGGGAGGCTTCAGAAGCCAATCGTGGCTTGTGCCCTGGGGCATCGCCGGTTTTGCGAAGCCCATCAATTAAGTTAAGTGTCAAGTTTAAACCATAAACCTGGCCTTGTGCTGTGCCGAATCCCCACATCCACAAGCCATCTGTACCTTCGGACCACTACAATGCAATTTGAACATGCGAGACAGCTTGAGGCTGCGACATGCTTGTGTAGTGGAACCAACACCTCACACTCCAAAGTTGGCACATGGCGCACGGCTAAAAGATGCTAAAAAGCAGCCAATGCGTCAGCCAGTGTCAAAACGCGAAAGGATCAGAAGGATATCGGCCAGCTGGAGCGAGGATTTCCAAAGGCTGAGGGCCGAACGAAACTGTTTGTAACCCTTCTGGATACGCCTGTGAGTTCTTTCTCAGGTTACAGTAGCTGTGACTGTGACTTAGGACATGAAAGGTGGCCAAGACCAAAAGCAACTTCAACTTATCTAGATATTCTTGTCGGCAAAGACACATGTGACTTTCGCAACAACATCATATCAAGCACATGCACGAGGGACGTGTGACTACACCGGGGCCAAAATAGATGATGCGACTCCAATGTATTGGAATATTGTAGTACAGCCTCTTTACTAAAACAGCTTTGAGCTTTGGGGAGTGGTGCCATCTACTTTCAACCCGGAGCATATCGCGCTGCAAGCGCAGTATCCACGGCACTTGTAACAACACTTCGCAGTAAGGTCTGTGCCCAAGCAGGAGATTCAGAAGGTAGCTCTTACCTGTGCCTGGCAGGAGATTGCAAAGTATTGCAAAGTATTGCCGTACGGAGATATTTTTCGCAGTGCTTTGCAGTGCTCACAACAAGGTGGCGCACGGTAGGGTCCGCAAACCTCAGAATTTGCCCAAGATCCCATTCCAGGCAAAGCTTTGCAAAGCTATCTTTACTTACGACCAACATGAGCCACATGAGTGTGTAACAGCACATTCAAACAAAAGGCAATAGCAGTGAAACCACTGAGGAGCTGGCTGTACATACAGAAATGCATTTTTGGCCCAAGGATTCTAACACCTGGAAGCTGTATATCACAACTCCCTTCTCCTTGGAATCGGATGTACTTATGCTACTTCTTAGGCGTGTGACCTGCAAGGGCCTTGGATGTCTATTGGCCAAACTATCTAAACTGGTGTGAATTGGCATAGCAATCTCAGCCTTAACAGCATCTTCACAAAGCTCAAAGTGCCAAGATGTGCCTTGTCCTTAGTGCAAGCAATGGACGAAATGATGAGATTGACGGGATTGAGACTTTAGAACAATCACCAGACCTGGGATACTGGCGAGTGACACGTATCAGTTGGAGTGGCCCATCCTCCAGAATCGGTGTTTCATCATTTTTACCATCCAGGCCCAAGCACAATTGGGTTGGACAATGTTTGACATGATATTCAGTTCTTAGTACAGTAGCTGTGCATTCCTGAGTCAAATTTGTACTTTCTTTAGGGCTATCATCGCTTGTCATCTGACTGTCATCTGAAGAGCAAGTCCTGTTGTGGTTCAAGTGGAAGGCGACACATGCTGCTGCAGGAGCCGCCAGACTCCTGGACAGTGCAGAAGATCATGTCGCGAATGTAATCACAGCTACGTTACAGAAGTTGTAATTTGGGGCTCTGCCTCCACACCAGGACCATCCTCTGCACTTTCTTCCTGTCAAATGTTTCAACAATACTAGGCAAATGTTCAGATCCAGCCCCCGAAGAATGCAGCACTGCAGCACCTTTAAATCCTCATCTCTGCTGGGTGCACGCGTGTGAGCAGCTGGCAAGCGAATCCTGCAAACGACCACTTCATCACTTGCTTGTTCTCCCATGTTCTCCGCATTGGAGACAAATAGAATGAAAGCCGTTTTTCTTTTAGTTGGTGCCCTTCAAAGAATTCCACGGCTCCGGACGCAGTCTTCTGTCTGTGACCAGATTCGCACCAGTTCCCAAGGACAAGGATTTGCTATCCCGGATGTTCAAACGTTCGAAGTCTGATCTTCCCACCCTACACTCCTGTCAGGCTGCACGCCGGATTTGCAGTCCAAGTCGTAAGTACCTTGGAAGAGTTTGGGAGCGTTTTGATTCTCATCTGATCTCATCTGCATCCTTATTCTTGATCAAAGTGACCTGAAATACCATTGTACATCTTGATCGTTGCAGGGAGCCACATGCCTGTCCACTCCAGCTGCCAACAGCATCAATAATCAATTTAAGGATTCCCAGCCTGCTGTTGAACTATAAAACTCAATGATGGAGCCAACCTGCCAAGGAAGCACGTCTGGAGATACATGATGCATGTTTATTGGGGAGTCCCGTGCCTCGTACTCTGGTTTGCTGAAGGTGGCAGCCCGAACTTTTGTCGGTTCCACCTTAGTGTAGATAACAACCGCTAGTCACGTGTTAATGGCATGACTCTGTGATGCTCATAGTAGCAGAAAAAATTAGAAGCATACACGTTAGATGGGATGGAATTGACGTGAATTAGCATGTCAACCGCCGTGAACACCACATTGACCGGACGCTTGGTGCCACCCCAAGCCCATCTTCTCAACCCACAAGCCCGCGACCCCACTCTTGCAATCCAAGTCGTACAAGCCGTCAGCCCGGTGAGCCAAAACCTCTACAGGAAAACGTTCGTTGTTTAAATGGCAAACGGCAAACATATTTGGTCATTTCATGTCATTTCATGCCATTTCGTGATCTTCGACGGCCTTTGCAGGAATCCATGATGAGGTGGAGGCACTGTAATAATCCACAAAGTCACCGGCCTCGAATGGAACATAATGTGGCAAGTCTGGTGAATATGCTAAATTTGACATTGTGGAAAAACTATGAAAAACTGCTTGGACTCTCTGTGGCCCCCTGCATGGAAAACTAACGAGCCGCTGACCTGTCTTCATCACGTAATCACTTCTGCTTTCCACTGTTGAAATCGAATGCCATGGGATGTTGCGGATGCCACAAGAACCAATCCCACGTCGCATGTCGCTAGACATGAAGTCCGCTCTACAAAAACTACACATCTTCAAGCAACACGCCTCTTGTTCAGTGAGACCGAGCAGGCCTCCGCGATTATTTGTTTATAGCTGTCTAAATCTGCAAGAATTCACAGAGGGCTGTTACAGTAGATTGGTATGAGTGCCTGATTCATGATTCTGCCTTCTTGATCCTTTCTGAGCTCTTCTGTGATTACGTATGATCCATGATACATAAAACCGGTATAGTATAACAGTATAACCCATTGCATACATGCCAACAAATATTTGGTTCAATCCTTGAGGATTGCACTTAAGACCTAACCCGGATAACAGCGCACGAATTTGCCAGTCTAAGTCATGAACTGCCGAGGCTAGGAATAGTTCCAAGCCTTTGGAAGTCCAAACAACTCAATTCTGGAAGGATGTCCCGTGTAGAAGGAAATGGCAGAACCACTACCAACATCCAAAAGATGATAAAAGATCGCTTTGTCAAGCTATGAAGTTGGAAAGTCAATTATAATTAGTGATTAGTGTAGTCATATCGTATACATCCGTATTCAGTAAGCCCTGACAGCTGCAACACTTTTCAAATCAAAGAATCAAGTAAGAATGAAGCCATCGTGGCGTCAAGCTTCCATCCGCGCGTGGCATTTGACACCTCAATCTCCACTGGACGAGCAACAACTCGATTCTTCAAGCAGTACCATGCTGTACCAGTCCATGCCATAATATCACCAAAAAATCTGATGCGCAGGCTGCACAAGCAGTATGAAGATGTCTGGACTATCGCTAAGCATCGCTAAACTTCTCATTTCTCAACCAAGTTTCTACCTCACTGCACGTGAAAGTGGCAGGCACCGTCCTGTGAGCCTTTCTCGAGCCATAGAATGAGATGCATCAAATAGAGTTGCTTCTTGCGCCATCATTCCTCTTGCGCAAAATGGATCTGGGCAAATACTTGACATCCTGAAATTTGATTGAATAGATGAATAATTCTACCATGGTAACAAGGCCGCATAAGATCTGGCGTGCGTCGTTGTTAATCAATCGTACGTAGTGTCTTTGTCTTTCTCCTTCCGATCCGTCCTCCTTTTGTTCCAAGCCACACCGCATCTTTTACATTTTACACATGTCTTTCTTAAGCTGAGATTCTTTCAGACCGCTCTACATTTAACTCTAGCAGCCTCCTGACCCGTCAAGCTTTGTCGTGCAGGAAGTGCTCTAGCACCATTCTTTGGATCAAAGCACTGCACTGAAACTTCACCAGCTATCCAGCTAGCAAATCGTCAATCCAGCTTCAGGATGACTCCAACCTTTACCGCTATCGCCGCCTCTGGCCAGGCGCCTGTGGCAACAGTTTGCAACACACTGCCATCATCCTCACAGACCTCTCCAATCTCACAATCCGAATCAATTGAATTTTATCAATGTTGTCAGTCCCCTCACCATGTTCATGCTTTGTGTCAACGTGTACATCCAATTACAGACTAATTGAGTTCCTGCCGCACTTGCAACTAAAGGGCCTGTGGGACAGGCAGCTCAATGACCTCAAAGTCCATCGACGTCACGTTTCCAAACCAATTTGAACATGATAGACTACGTAAGTATGTCAAAGCGTGAAAATGTCCATCATTGACGTCCTAGCAAGACTCAGTGACACACTTCCAGAACACGTGTATGCACGTCCCTGGTCTCGTCATTTTCAGTCACTCGCTGAACATCTTTCTCCTCACCAGGACGCATCTATAGCATTCTATAGCGCTCCCTGTAGCTCCGTTTCACAAGAGAAATCAATGAAGTTGGACTTGAAGAAGGCATTGTGATGCTGTGTTGCCGTGCAATGTTCCCTGTCGCAAAGCCAATCTGGATAGTTGTATGGACGAATGGTCGTATCCCAACAAGACATTCATACGAAAGCTAAGGGCTTCAGATGGCTTAAGATCTGCAAGATGCAAACCCGCCCATCCTCTTTGACTCTGAATTTGGTCTGTGGAGGAAAAAGCACTTCATTGGACCTCAAATTTCACAAGATTCAACAAAGACTATGACGGCCATTGAAAGCAAACAACTTCTGTATGCCTTGAGCATCACAAAAGAACCAAGCGCCCAGCCCGCCAATGAATCGTTTGATTCCAACCGGTGCAAACACTTCTGGACCAGCCAGCTTGCTGGGGTCAATGTTGCACCTCGGAAGCATAGCAAGGAAGCAGTGCAGGAAGCGCCAAGATTTACTGTCATATTGAAACAAGATTCACCAAACACTGAGACTTGTACTCGATTTCAAAGTTCAGGTTGCCATCAAAGGGCCACAAACCTGGAAACAAATATATAGATAAAACAAATTAAAATAATATAAAATTGACATCTCTTTTTTAATGGAAAGAAATAGAAAAGCATAACAAATCTCACCAATTGGATTTTGCATGCTTTCGTGCAATCAAAGTTGCCTCCATCTTCCAGCTGACATGAGGTGAAGGCTGGCCAAACAAATTCAGTTCCAGCCTAATTTCTTGAAAAGCTGATCCACAAACATGCCAAAGTGACCACAGTACTTCTATAAATCTGTCAAGGAAGGTTGAAGCATGTAAGGCAAGAACCTTATAAAGTGACGCCCACTTTTCCACCTCCTTTTCTGGTATCTGGCCAACAGTACGACATCAAAATGATATCAGCAATTGTTATACTATATATAAGTCCATTTCTGGACTTCTCTGTTGACAGTTAAAGCAGTGAAGTAGTCATGGCATGTCATGGCCTCAAGGCCACGCAAGCACTTTCCCATGAAGGGCTTGCACCTCGTCCCATGATGTCACTCTGAAAACTGACTCAAGCTTTGGGCATCGAAGCAAATCACAAGCAAATATGGAAACACTGGCAGTCACTGGGACTATTTGTATCTATAAATTTGATTAAATTTGTCATTTTGGTGCTGACTGGTCAAATCTTTTCTAGGACTCTGAAGAGGTCTCAACAAGCATCAGCAAGCTCTTTGGGTCACACTTGCGCCCTTCTGGCTTGCAAACCTTTGCGGTCTCGAATCGCAAGACCTCCACAAAGTGTGGCAAAGCTTAGGAACTACAGAAATGCCTTCGACCTTTTGACCCGAATGCCTCACGAATTTCCCAAATCATAGGAGCCTTGGCCGGTTTAGAGGTCATGTCTCGTGTCGACCAAATTGAGATAAGAGATAACATGATACACCACGCATTTGAAAACGGGGCGCAGAGAAAGACTGAGAGCCAAGCTAATCGCCTCAATCCATCCTCATTGTCATCCCTGATGCACTTGTTGATGTCTCTGAACAAACCGGTGGCTAAGGTGTACCTTGCAACAAGGACATGATTTGAATTGCTGCATTACAAAACTGGTCCAATTTCACCATTCAACGTTGGCTGATGTGACTCAGCAGGGGCACATCGAGCAAATCTTCTGATCCCTCTCAAAGCTTCCCACTTCTTGGATTCACCAGCTACATCTTCACAACCAGAAAATGCTGCCAAAGAGTTTCCAAGTTTATCAAAACTAATGCAAGCAAGAGTCCCCCAGGAAAGATCTGCCACTGTGGATTTGGATGGTATGGCCTGTCAACTCATGATACATCAGGATACCCGATCCGTTGAGCGCAATTTGCGGCCTAATGCACTCCGTGAGGTTCCTAAAGCCAGTTGCAGGTGGCCTCAGCTACAATGTGTGGAAAAATGTTAAATGTACCTCTCAGGAAAGCAATTGTCAGGAAATGTCACGAATCATATACCGTACACCAGCATGCCATCCGAAATAAGGTGAACGCCCTTCCTGAAAATCCTCATTCGGATCATTTGGGGAGTACTCTTCCACACACCGCTTGAAGACCTGCAAGGCACGAGACACCATCTTCTCATACACTGCCCTTTACTTCCCACTCGTTTTGGCAAGGTGGCATGCTAAAATCTAAAACATCTGTTCTCTCGCAATCTCAAGTACTCACAATCTGAGTACTTGAGATTGCTTCTTCATTTCAACAAACATGTGTCTAGACACAGTCCTGGGTCTACACTGTGCGCAAGCATAAATTCTTTTCATTTTCGACTCAAGAAACGCTTGAGGCTGGCCTCTGACATTTCAGCAGTCAAAGGCTGGACTGCTAAACGAACAACTCTTGGCCTAAGGTTGCAAAGGGCACCATTAGCTCACATCACAGAATTAAACAAATCATTGTTTTCATTTGTTTTCAATATTTCAACGCAAGAAGCGCCATTGAATGTTCTATTCATGCGCACTGATCACAACACGATAATCTTGACTACACGAGGTGCCTGTTTACTTGGGCCTTCCAGGGCCTGTCAAGAATTCTCCACAGTGAACCGAAGGGCTGCACTGACACTGACATGATCTGACACGTACTGACTGTATTGCATTGTTTGATTGCGATTGCACTATATTATCATATCTTATTGATATACTACATATCTATAATATTGCAATATTTGTCGAGTCCAGTGCCTCGAAATCCAGGAGGTTTGCCGTGAAGACCAAGCAAAGGCAGCAGCCTCAACAGTGCCCCGCTAGATGGTAGAGCTTCTCCACCACTGAACAACCCGGAGCAAATTCTCAGTTGAGTGCACAAAGAACAGCAAAAGCCATTGTTACCTGACAACTGGGCATTTTGCTGAAGGAAACTTGGTCAATAAAGCAATCCTTCGATTGTTCAAACAAATCAAACACATTGATGTGTAATCTGTCAACAAACAGTGTCAAATCTTGCTGCCGAGAGCAGGGCAGTTGATCTCTGTCTTCCAGACACAAGCGGTCTGTCAAAGTACGGGCTTGAAACTTGGGTGGAAGCATCAATAGCATACGGGAAGTCTACAATAACTAGCTGGTCTCCATTATAGCTACCATTATAGTTGTACTATGCTGTACTTGTGTTTCTCAGTATCTGTGATCTTCTATACGTATAGCAAGGCTTGTAAACTTGCAAGAGTTCCATGGTAGCACTGCGCTTCTGCAGTCAATGCTTATGTGGCAAAGCTTGAATGCCCGGGCCTTGTTGTGAATCTCCCCATATCCTCTCTGCCCCAGGCCATGGAGTTAGGCCTCTTCGACTCAAAGTTTTACGCTCTCAAGATACCATCGAAAGTCACATAGAAACTTGCCTCTGATGTGAGGCACCAGGACCACTACCCTCCAGCCACGCGGAGCATCCAAGCTTCTTGAGACGGCCAGTCACGATAATGCCATATGAAATTCAGGGACAGCGGAATTTTGCTTAGACCAGGAGGAAGCAAATTGATGCAAATTGTGCGCTATCATGCGCTACTCGTTCAACAAGTATCCGTGTTCCATTGATATCCATTCGATTGGGTTCGATTTGATCCTAAGAAAGCAGCCGCCATTGGTTTTGGAAACCAAACCTGAGCGCCCTGAGGGTGGAGACTCAGTGGAGACCGTCCGGTGACACCAATGGGTGAGACAGATTTGGAAGCAGCTCAGAAGCGTTGCCGAAAGCTTGCAGACTTAGCAGAAATCTCCACCCCACTTGTGTACAAATGGACCCTCACAAGACAGTTCAAGACTATCAAAAGATTCAAGGTTGTGCCAGCAGACTTTCACGTGTAACACAGGACTGGAAGAGTCAAAAACTGTCTGAGGCATTTGCGCTTCTCGCCTGTATGGAAGGACTTGTCAGGTGCTCAAGGTAACATCAGGATACATCAGAAGCTCTTGTTGGTGCAAAGGGCGAACAGCAGTATCACAGCAGGTGTCCTTGCGCGATTTTCCTGCCCACAGCAGGGGAGAGCCATAGCCCTGATCCTTGGTTGACAGCGGAGGGTGTTCGTTTTTGGAAACCTTCATGTCCTAGCTGTGTTTCTGCTGAGAGATGAGATCGTTACGCTGCCAAATTCACCTTGAGGACCACAAAGCAAGGGCAATGTATCTGGACCTGTACGGCTGCACCGTCACATTCTCTTGGCTGCACTGCAAATGATATACGTTCACGAGTGCCTGCTGGTGTTAGATCCATCATAGCCACACCTTGAGGAATTTCAAGTGAGTTTCATAGGCAGGACAGGTTTGAAACTCGTAGTTCGACGGTGTTTCAGGGTAAACAGCGACTGTCAGCCCTTCCTCTGTCAGACCGCAAGGCCGGCATAGACTCAGAGCGAACCTGAGTACAGAGTGAAAACTCATATGTTTGGCACAAACACAATCTGTGGCTCAAGTAAAAGGACTGGATATTAATATGTCTGCGAACGGAGGAAACACTATGAAACACAACCTGCTCAACACTACCCAGTACATGGCAGTGTGATCTTCCAATTCTTCTGAATTCCGAAAACACTGAAAAAAGCTAAACAAGATTTCCTTTTGTCCAAAAAGATCAGCTATCTGAGAGCGAAGGCGGTGTCTGGCTGACGAACAGTGGTCAGGGTACTTGGAGCACCTTTCTGTGTCTTCATGTCCGTTCAGTTGCCATTCTACTATTGCTCTTAAAGCTTTACTCTGGGCAATAGTACCAAACAAAACCAAACGCCTCGGCCAGTAGTACCCCCAGCACCATTGCTGTCAAACACTCTTCCTTGGCCAGTTGCAAGAGGTTGTAGACATGCTCTGTTTTGGAATGTTTCGGAGAGGGTGCAACCCAAACACAAGGAGTTTCAAGTACAGTAGAGTGTGTTGCTAGATAGTGATATGTAATTCAATTTCATTTAAGTATCTGTCTTGTGCTGCTTTGGAGACAATTCAAGTCTATTGTGCATTGAGCGTGCGCAGCAAGCGTTGCTACTTGGCACAAGCCGTATGAGCATTTTGCAATGTGTTGTTCTCTTAATCCAACAGGGATGTTTTTGTTTGATCTCATATCTTCTACTATTCTTCTACTGCCTCTTGATGCTACTGGCCTGGGCCATGAATACACCCAACCATAGGTGGGTCCAGAGTCATACTGTGATGCTGTCAGACCACTGGAATGAGGATGCTGGGCCACTTTGAGTACAAAACATGGAGTCCATTGCGGAGGACATATGGCAATATATTTATAGTAAGTGAGGCACAGTAGTATCAGTAGTACTGTAGCATCGCCTGTAATATTCACGATAACCTTTCTATGTCATGAAAAAGAACTGTGGAACAACTTCATCAAAGCCACCTGCGCTGCCTGCGCCTTGAGGCTTTTGTCTGCCCACCAAGTCCTTGAAGGGTCGGAAACCATCCTGGCACAGTTGACTCACAATGCCACACCCAACAAATCCCAAGGTCCCCAAAAAATCCGGTACCCCAAGCAGGGCCAGTTCCACCGGCTTCTTGACAAAGTCACCCAACCTTGGGACTCAACATGTGAATTCAACCAATGTGAGGAAGTCTGTCAAGGTTCGGAAAAAGGCGGTTCCATCTAACATCATATCTTCAAAAGCAAATATCAAGTCTTGATTCAAAAAATGCTAGCAACATATTCTGCAGCTGAGCTAAAGGGCTTCTGGTCTGTCCACATTGCAGGTAATCTCCTAACCTTGGCATCAGGCTGATCTTCAGCCCATGTCTTAACTTAAAGATTCAGTGTGCAATTGCAATGGATTGGCCTCTGTCAAGTAGTCGGTATTGGCAATCCGAACCAGCTTCACCTTGAGAGTGCCATTGTATTTTCAAATATTTTCCATGTTTTTCGGTCATTTCTCAAATGATATTTCAATCATGTTCGATTTATTTATATATAGTTTGGACCTTCAAGATAATGCAAATCTCAGTTTTTGGCGCTTCCAGCAGGACCTGGCGCCTCAGAATCCAGGAAGTGAAACCGGTTTGTAGCTCCACCCCTTGAAGTGTCTACCAGTTTTTTTTTGGAGCTACATGAATCATCATGAATCTACAAAAAACAACCTACCCCCATAGGTTTGAAGCTTTCTAAAGTCTGCCTGTCCAGAATCCGACTCCACAAATTAAAATCTGTTTTGGCTATGGTCCACGCAGCACTCTCAAGCTCCAACGCCTGGGGCGTAAAAAAGCTTAAATGAAGCAACACTTCAATAGCATTCTATGGCACTACAAGTAGCAATTGCAAAAAGTTATGTGCCTTCAATCTGGCACACAATTGATATATTCAATTGATCATAAATCCATATACAGTAAATCCAAATCTATCATCGTACTGAGGCTCCTACAGCTGGCTTTTTCCCTTTCCTGCCAGGGTGAAGACAGAGCAGAATTGCTTGAGAAGAAGGCGTACAGTACATTCACACATACTCTAATCACTAATCTGTTCAAATATGTGCAATAGCCTCTTCTCTTCCTCAAAGGACTTCTTGCTCTCCTGAGCCAGCATTGCAAATTTTATGAACACATTCTCGAGTCTGCAATAACTTTCTCGTGTCCTGTATCAGCTCTTCCACCTCAAGCCACAACAGCGCCGTGTTGGTGTCCTGCAATTGAAAGATTCATGCGTCTTTTGAAGATCGTTGAAGGCTCCAACATTGCAAAACCAGTTTCTAACCAGTTTCTTGCAAACTGTGTCACGTCCGCCTGACATCTCTGGAATCAAATAAATGTGATTGTAGAACAAAGACAGAAAGCCGAAAACTTGCATGAACTGCATGAATATGTTTTAGGAATGTTTAGGATCTTTAGGTAGGATCTTATCGGATCTTATCGTTACAGTCTCATATCCTCCCCACTGTCTGGTACAGTCTGTCCGTGTCGATGGCACTGTCGAGTCGACAGAAATTGCACCGCCCAAACGCACCCGCTTCGTGGAAATAGTTGCTTGCCTTAGTGCAAAGTTTGAGAGCATCCAACATCGTCAAGCAGCCTTTCAATTTTCAGATATTTCATGCATGATTTCTGCATCTTTCAATTGTGATACGTAATTCTGCTTAGAATGTTAGAATTTATGAGCGGTTGTCTCACGTCTCACTGATTTGTGCTCTTTCTGCATGTGGTGGTCGCTGAAATCGCTTTTTGATCTCTTTCCCTCAATGCAGAATCATCTCGGTTTGAAGGGTTTCGGGTTCTATGTGCATAAAACCAGCTCGTTCCCACAGACGTGAAAAATCGTAATGATGTGAATATATTGGAAGAGACATGTAATTTTTTCAGTGGCAAACCACCAAGCCCATAAGAGGTGGATTTCCAGCATGTAAAGACGGTACCTAAATGAGCCACCTCTTATTACAGTACCTCTTTTGGAGGATGTTGGAGGCTGTTTCATGTTACTATTCTCACCTCACCTGCGGCTGATCATCCCAAGATATTGTATGGCTTTGGTTGACAGCGTCAAAATGTTGTTTTTTTGCTTGGGCGAATGATGAATGACATTTATCGACAATTTATATAATATATAATATAATATATATTATATTATATTATATTTTTCATTTTCTATACTGTTTATTGATCACACTATGGCACTATGGAAACCCCAAAGTCGTTTGCTAAGGTGACCACATCTCGTTTTTGGCTGCCGGCGTTCAGGTTGCATTTGATGTTCACACCTTAGTCATCGGAGTTCCTCCCTTCCAGCTTGGTGGATTCCTGTTTTTGACCCGTTTTGGCGTCTCGGACCACCGGGACAGTAGAGAAAGAAGGAGCAAAAGCCCTGAAGCAAAAAAGCAAAAGTCAAACTGATGTTTGCATCAATATTGCATCAATAATCATTATAAAAATCAATAATCATCATAGCTCAGGAGGCTCATGAATCAGAATGACCCTTTGCAATCAACTTCAATTCACCTCTTGATCGTGGAGACTCCAAACTTCAAACGGTCCCAAACTTCGGCCTCTGTTGAATCTCGATATCCCAAGGGGTAGAAGATGAATTGCATGCCGTCCACCTTAGCAGAGAAACATGCGATTTCTTGGTGGTGCTAAAAGGCAAGGACAGTGTTGTCAAGACTCAGAATCCAACGCCTCCAGCAGAAAAAATAGGACTGCAAATGGGATGATCGTGTGGGAATTGCCGGTCCCTGGGCAGTACTGAAAATCCAGATCAATCTTCAGTTTGCTGCAATAAATACATCATGTCATGTCAAAATCATGTCAACTACTGTAGGATGTAGGACAGTAGCTGGATGTCGCGGGCATAGCGGAGACATACAGAGACTATGTAAGCCCTTCACAGCTGGTCTGCTTCTGTGAGCAACCACTCCACACGCCTCTCTGCAAAGTGCGTTTGCCAAGGTGGTCTCCACATGCTTTCAGTACTTTTCTTGCTTTTCTATGCTTATCTTTACTTCGCTTCTCTCCAAACGTGGCCAAAAAATGCCTAAGCCTCCGACTTTACCATTTTGCACTGCATCTTGTCCACCTTCCAAGTGCTCAAGTCCCAAACTTGATCAACATTTCCAACATTGGAAGGAATCGAATCTGACTGTCACTTCGTCTTTTCCCAGCCTCCTTTCGCACCTGGGACAAGACCTGAGTGGATCGATTCAACTTGTATCTCCATGCTCGAAACTCTCCATCCGTTTGCCCAGTTTCCCCCACATCAAAATCTAAGGACCAAACTCTGTGATTGATGTGGCGGTGGAAAAGAAGTTCGCTTGTTTGGTACCTCAGTCAAGAGGTTCCACGAAGCCAATGTCGAGACAATTTTTCCTATCCCATGGTGCATTGACAAAACCAAGGATGCAGCAATGCTGCTTCATCACAGGCTGCATGGTCTGCAACACATTGGAATTGAGGCTTTGCTGAGTTTGCTCAAACTTCAAATGCATGTCCAGCCTGGCTCTTCCGATTGAATCGCCTTGATTAAGTCCTTCAAACGTTGAAAATGAACTGAAAAAAATTGACTGTGAATTGGTTCTCCTTGATTGTCTTTGTATAGCAAACTAATGCACATGTTTGTTAATCATTTCGTATTCATGATATACTGCTGTTCCATTGTATGGTGCCAATTGATATTTCAATCTTTTTCAGCTCTCCTCTTGGCCAACTTCTTGAATCGCTTCCAGGATTTCAACACCAACCTGCAGAGTTGACATGGAAACGCTTCGACATGATTCGGCCATACCAGGTCAGTGACTCGAAGCGTGTCATCTTCCAAGTTGATGTGGTCCTGAACATGCAAACATGATATACAACACAATGTACCTATCGTACTATCATATTATCATGAAATTTATGAAATTCGTGAAATATCAAAATATCCATTCTGCTCAACAAAGTTGTTGATGTTGTTGCCACTAGTTTGCGTATCTTTGCGTAAACACATACATCCCAACTCCTGAAGAACTCCCATACGTTTGGCACCGATGGGTCCATCCAGGTATTGTGCCTTTGCGGGAAACTGACAAAACCGAAGGGACAAACGGCTCGTAGCTCCAGGCTCAAAGGCTCCAAGGCCTTCTCCATGGTCACCCACTTTTCACCAGCATAGAAGCGCACGTGCAACTGGGTGTTGGTGGGGCCTTGGGAAAGCCAAGGCAGTGGAACAATGAGGAGTGGCAGATCACCAGCACAATCCTGTCAGTCTCTCAAAACTGAGGTATGCCAAGATCCAGACACCACAGGTGCAGGCTGCATTCATCAGGACCTGGACCTTCAAAAAGAAGCCGTAGGTAACAAAAAGGCCATAGCAGGTGAGTTAGCCGATTGTCCTCAAATTCTAGTAGTATGTATGTACATATCCTCTTTACAAAGGCATGAGTGAGGCAATTTCAAGTTGAAGTTAATGTTTGAACTTGTAAGTGCATCTGGTAGGATGTGATTTGTATCTTGCGTCGGATTAGCTTGATCAGTGGTTCTAGTAGTGGTTGATGGATCTGTCAAAGCTTTGGTGGTACAAGTTAAAATATATCATCAAGTGCTATGTGCATGTATGTTTGAAACATGTTGCAGTATCTTCAATTATGCTCACATAGTCGTATGTCTTGCACCAGTACAGCATCAACAATTTTCTGTGTGTACATTTCTGTTCTTTAAAAACTTGAGACATACTTAGAGCGCTCATGCGCTCATGACACAAGCGTGACAAGCTTCCAGGGAAGAAGCCCATTTGCCTGGTGAGCTCTTTGCACTTCCTTTCAGCACACGAAGCCTCAACTCGCTTCTATCTCTTCTTGTTCCCGACAAATTCACTTGCATACCATGCATATGTTAGTTGCCGTGAAGTGTTCTGTTTCTGAGTTTCTGACTTTTATTTGACAATATGTCTCAAAATGTCTCATACACCCTTTGGTCCAAAATTGGCCTTCCCATGAATTTGACACGTGTCAGTCTAAGCCTTCCCACTCGAGTTGCAACCCCCTGCAGCCTGGGTGCATTAAAACGCAACCAAAAGCCTTGTTCTTGATTCTCGACATGAAAACACTCAATGTCAATGCTTGAAGAGTTGCCAAATCCTGCCTGCAGCGCTGAATTTAGGGGAGAAGTAGCTCTTGTATCGCGCCCTGGGACTGGGTTTCTTCAATCTAAATGACTGTTTTCCAAAAGTATTGTTGTTTCCCAAAAGTAAAAGGGCTGTAACAATCTGTATCAGGTGATTCCTTCCGTGATGCTTCCGGCAATGAAAAACCTGCGTGGTGTCCAAGTATGCAATTTGATGCAGTTTGCAAAACAACCTGAGCAATACAGGACTTCTAGCAACTTGTTTTGGACGAGTCTGGGGACCAAAGGAATGTATATACAGCACAGATGGGTAATCTTGCTTGCCGAAGCTGGCATGTCAATACAATTTTATTCTCCACTTTGATTTTCTATGATTTCTTCGCATACCTCTAAGGCATTGCGAAAATCTTGCAGTAACCTTGTGCATAGGTTGTTTCTGATGTGATTTGGCTGAGTGGCGCCACAATAACAAACATGTAAACACATACGAACGCTAAGATTGACATTTAATTTATATAAATACAAAGCTTTTGAACAGCTGCCAGATACCTATCTTCAGATTTTGTAAGTAACAAAAAAAGATCAAAAAAGTGTCAATTCTCTCTAGTCTGGCTCTGAGCTTTTGGGCGTGGGAGTGCTTGGCACTTCAGGTTCTTCACCTTGTGAGCACTTGTTTTGTGATGCACCAAGATGCAGAGAGTCTTGAACCGCTTGATGCAATACATTGCAATATGTTACAAGAGAAGCTGAGTATCCCAGCTCTGTGAAAGCAAAGAAGAAGCTTCATGCCTGAAAATTTTGGTCATTGTCTCGGTTCTTAGGACTGCTTGCACCCTTGGTGTTGCCATGACAAATTTCAGCATAGATCACAAACACTTAGATCACGGCAAAAGCCATTCAACTCGCCGAGCAAGAACCTTACCAAGGAACAACAAACTCAAAGTCAGAAAGTCAGAAGTGTTTTTATTCCCCGTAAAGCTGCTTCGTGTACGGCACCAGCTCCGAACAATTGTTATATGACATTTGAACGCTCTATCTATCCGCCTGGTCTAGCATCTTCAAGAAGTCTTGGTGTCGATCATTGCCTGCAGTATGCAATGAGATCTATTCTGATTTTCAGAGGTGCCCTGGGAGAAAGAATCGCAGTGCCGAAGCCAAAACATAATTTTGGGATATTTTGGGTCATTTCTGGTACTCATTTTCCATTGCGCAGGAGTTTCTTTTGAGCCCAGCAAGGATTGGTCCACAGTCCACAGGTTCAGATCCTCCACAATCCTCCACATCTGAGGAAAAAACGATGATCCACCTCTGAGAACCTTATCTGGCAATGAATGCACAACTCTGAGAACTTGACAACACGCAAACAAATGAGGAAGGAGGTAGGAGGATGTAGGAGGTACAGTATCATTGCATATCATTGCATTTGCTCGCTGAGAAGGGAACTTGTTCCAGGACTCTGTCTTCAGCTCCAACAATGCTTGAGAGACCTCCAAAATTTGACTGGGGCATTGCCGCAGGAAAAGATTGGTTCCCGATCGAACTCCGAATCCTTGAGACTCACAACCTGCCTCTTCTTTCGAGGTCTGTGTTTGACCTGCAGGTCAAGCTATTTGCATTTACGGCACACCAGTGTCCCTTACGGCAGTCATATGCTAAGCAACCGGCTTGCTGCAGTATTCCGGCTCTCTTCCAACATCTCGCGAATACCTGAACTCTGTATAAATAAAGCAATCTTTGACACAAGACAAGTATTGGCAGGTAAAGAAAGGATGCCAAACATGAGGAATGAATACCAGCTATCTTAAGTCTTCACACACTGTCCATCTCGGAAGCAACATATGAGTTGATTCCAAACGCATTGCTAACTATGATTCAACTACCTTCGGTGCCTTGATCGATACTGTCCAATTCCGGGTCTGTTCCATATGCAAACACTGTAGCAAATACTGTTCGATGGAGAAAAGCTTTGGGATACTTGTGCCCTAGTCAAACATCCTGATTAGGACATCGTATGAGTACGTAAAAAGGCGAATACATGTCCGTGATTAACTCTGGATCTATGGGTATAAAATACAAAGCTGCAAAATGCAGCAAAGATCTGCAAAGCCGCAAACCTGTACCTCGATTGACTGTTATGTAACTTGGTTTCATCTTGGGATCCGACATGTTACGGAATTCTTTGTATTGAGCCGGTCCTTGGACACAATCCATCCGAGTCACAGTACAGCAATCGAATCATCGATGTGAAAAACAGTGACAATCTGTGGTATCCGACCTCATCCGCTGTAGCATTCGTTCGTCTATGCGCCTATGGGAACGGGATACGGTTGCGATCATTTTGGGATTGCACTGAATGGTAAAACAGTGGAGAAACATGTCTTGTCTATCGTTCCTTCAAATTGAGAGGCACTTTTAATGACTTTTGCCAGAAGCACTGATGATTTGCATCCCTTCAAGAGAGAAGGACATCTGTGGGAATCTCACCACAACTGGACAAAGGAGGCTACATCGCCTGGCCTCGTCAGTGGCGTCTTTTTGCGCTTTCAGGTTCTCTGCAGCGATCGCCCGCGTCTCGGCGTCCCGCTCCGCAGCCTGCATGACACGTTCAGGATCCAACAGCGAAGGATGAGAAACATATGAAACTTTTATCTTGACACATCCTGACAGGTCCTGACTAAACTGACCCATCCTGTGCCTCTCTGCACAAACAGTGCCAAATCGTGATGCCCCAGATAATGTGAGCTAAAAACACTAAATAAAAAACATAAACAAATCATTAGACAAAAATATAAAATCAACTGAGCGTGGCCTTGTATCCCAGGGCTGTCCATCATATTCAAATCATACCCCCCAAAGCATATCCTAGATCCAAGTCATTAAACACTCATTTAAACAACAAACATAATATGTGAGAATCATATCCAAATCATTTAAAAACCAATGGAGGTAACCTATTCAGGCCTCTTTCAAACTCACAATCATCTATCATAGCTATAACTAAATCAGTATCATATTCTAATATCTTAGGCTTTTGTTTCTCGTGAGATGCAAAGGACAGGCAAGAAAAAACAGGCATGAAGAGCCTGCTTTCGAAAGTCTGCCAGCTCTGCTGACAGCCTGGAAGCCAGCTTGAGCAATGTGAAAGTTTCTGAGACCCGTTCAAACGCAAGCCTTATCGAGCCATCGAGATTCAAAACGCTTTAGTATTTGACATGTCTTGCAATTCCAAGACAGGCCGGTGATTCTCGTTCTGAACCTTCGTGGTATGCTCCGCGGCCTGAGGGAACAGAGGCAGCACAATGAAACTCGAGACACTGGCAGAAGAGATGCCTCCGTTGCTTTCCTTTCGATGAGCTCAGTCAAATCCTGTCACATCAAAAGTATGGATTTTTGCGGTAAAACCCAAGTGTGCAAATGTCCGCAGTGTGTTTGAGAATTTCAACAACTCCAAATCAATGACTGAGTAGTGCACTGGAAAAGCTACACGTACGGAAAACTAGATAAATAAATTCTGACATAATTCTGACTCAATCCCTTTCCATCTGAAAACCTTCCAGGTCCTGACGGAGCGTCGCAAACTCTTCTTCGATCTTGACACAAAGAGACCTTAAGATCTTGCCACTGCATCCTGTGCCGAAAAGCGATGAATTCATCAGACTATAAGGACACCATAACGTGCCATCCGATATCACTGAGCGAATGACGTCAACTCATCTGCAAAGGCATTGCGAACGTCCACGTCAAGCTGTTGAATCTGAGCCTTTCTGTCTTCACACACTCTGATGTCATTGGTCTCAGCAAAGGAACAACTCCCAACATTCTAACAATTTCAAGCATATTACAAGATATTGTAGCATTATCTTATCAGATGGTTTAAGATTGCGTTTCCATTGCTCTTCCGATCTTCCTTTTTGATCCTTGCAATTCTTGTGCCTGTTCCTGTTTCTCTCTCAGTTTCGTCTGTGGCAGCTTTTGCACCCACGCCTCCAGCTGACTTTGACCAGAGGTGCGGGCCTCTTCCTCTTGAGAAAGAGTACCCAGAACCTGCATGACCAAATACATCGAGATTGATCAAAGTACACCAAAATAGCGCTGTCTCAACTGAGCAACGTTCAAAACCCGTGTGACATTGCATTGTACTGATTGGTTCATAGGCATCTGTAATATCTTATTGCAATCCCCACAAAAATTGGGTAGTGTACTCCCCTATACACAGCAAAAAACCAGGGTTTTGGTCATTGCTCAACTTGGTTTTGAGGATTGATGCCACAATTCAGACATCCGAACATCTGATGCTGAGGTGAGGGATGCTTCATCTTTTCTCATCTGGCAAAGCTCGGAGGGAAGCTCCACACTGAAACTTGAGCGGCTGCGAGCTATCTATATCATCTCTGAATATCTGCGACACTACCACATTCCCCAACCCATTGCTCATGTTTGCCCACTCACTGGCCTCATTCCTCATTGAACTCAGGCTTCCATCACAATAATCCTCGGCAGAAAGACTTTGTGCAGAAATTAGCAACCATCAGGTTGTCTTCACAGCCGTGTTTAAACCCGATGAAGAAAGTGTAGAAAAGAAAGGAAAAGCACTTCGCGTATTCATGGTTTATCCATCATACTGCTGGAAAGGCCTTGGTTTCTTGGCGAATCTTCCCAACTGCCTCACAGCATTTGCTTTGAATGTCTCCCAAAGCAAAACAGCCAGAGTTGTTTTTTTCCATAAACTTTGGTTCTGGTCGCCTCCTCCGCATTTTTTGCATTCTGATTGACAATTTCTGTCAAATCATCAACCTGGGCCGTAGAAGTTTCAAATACTTTGTTGCCATGTCAACCATCTGTGATCTAGCTCCAGAAAGCATAATCCAAAGGCAAGTAGCATTGTTCTGAACCCGGGTCGCGGGAGGCTGCACTTCCTCCTAATGCATGGCAGCCAAATCTTTTGGATTCTAGATTTCAAGAGAGCGAAGTATGCTGCACACTCTGAACATTTTGACATCCACAACTGGCATTTCCTTGTCGGCCTTTCCTTTGTTGAGCTTTGCTATTAGCCCCTGAGACAAGCATGACAGGCATGACAGGCGTAACTGCCCAAGCATTTCTGATGCATTTTCTTCACTTTCATGGCATCCTTGCCTTCAACTCCGACCGTGCAGCCTCCAACTCCTCAACGGTGGCATTGACCACCTTCGGCCTGTCATTTGACTCTTCTCCGCAAAGAGTTCAACAATTGTACATTTGACCAAAGTTTGTCCGAGAAAGTGGGTGGAAATTATTCAAACAAGTTCAATCAATATGAAAGCTGATGTGAGAATGTAAAGACCAAACATGCCCAGCATGCATGCAGTGGCTCGATCGCTATTCTGCTTTGCAGAATTAGGATCCCTTCATTGGCTGAAGCGTTGACTCAAGTAGGCATCATGTTGTGAATTTTGTGATTTACAGCCCATGATTCTGCATACTGAGACCCTCTGTCCCATTAAGCTTCAAGACATGTAATGTTCAAAGGCTGCTGCATTCTAGCCCTTGCAGGTGCCATTGACACTTGATGCCTTGTTCCTCAATCCTGCTCATCTTTCGGGGTGACTATAATAATCCTTAGGATGCTTAGGTAGCTTTAATACATCTATGAGCACACATCGAACGCTGCGCGGTCAAGGTTCCCTGCCAGGACAATTGCTCTTCGACAGAAACGCATCAATTCTCCAGATGCATGACAAATGATGAACGATGAAGCCCTTGAGATGTTCAAGATCAGAGTTATGACAACATGACGCAAAAAAAATATGCTACAGCTTTCCTGCGCGTCCCGTTTTTCATGGTGGGCGAGGTTGGGTCTCCTAGAATGTCCTAGTGAGCTACTTAGTCGAAATGACTGTTGCATTTAATGCAAGCTCTTTTTCCTGAAGCCTTTGAGAACTTTAGTCGAACTTCCAAAGGCATCAAATTTACTATGCTCGAGAACGGTATCACAAGCATCCCCTGGCCCTGATTGCTTAGATTGGATTTGACATGATTAACATTAGCTACAGTTCATGCATCTGCATGCCTCATCTGTCCAAAACAGTATAAGTAAGCACTTCAGTGACCTTGGCCAGACCAAACATCCAAAAACCACCACTTAGAATGAATGATTAAAAGCTCAAGAAAATGCTGGCAATCCAACCTTGGCATTTCATGCAGGCTCAGGGTTTAACCGACATTCGAAGCTGAAAAGTTCTTTGATCATGTCTTTCCACGCTTCTCGTCATCTCTGCCACGCGGTCAGCTTCGAGCGCCGGGTTCGTCACCAGGCATCACCTTGGCACCAAGTTGTGCTGGCGACGGGGCCGTTAACAGCGCAGCTGTACAATCCTTGCATGAGTGTTCTCAGTGGCCATCTTTGAAAGAGTCTATATCCAACAAAAGCCTGCCCGGAGGATCACTAAGGATGCTGCAAATTCGATACACTGATCTAATCTCAGGCACTAGTTGCAAATGCCTCTTTAGAAAGTGCGTAGGCAACGGGGAAGTCTTATTTCGAAGGCCCCCTGCTAGTAGGACTTTTGCTCAGCTCTGAAACCAATTGGCCACTTAAGAACACTGCTGCCCTGCTTGAGACTACACCATAACACTTGGATTTGTTACAGATAAAAGTCTCTGCACAAATCTCACATGTCCCAGCATGCATTCAATTGCAGGTTGTATGAAAACTCCGCCTAAACCCCTTATCCCTTGAATACTTTCGAGATCTACTGGTATGTTCAAATTTGTTTTCGTGGTTCGGCAGCAGAGTTTCCATTCAGACCAATTGTATCCACCCTTGTGGACGGACGGATCGTTTGGAGAATCGGGTCTCCCTTCCCATTGGATCCTGGAAGATCCTGCAAGACAGCACGCCCTCAGCTATCACCCAAGGTAATTATACGGTTGTTCTTTACGATGAAACGAATTGATCTCCGGAAAACTAGGTTTATTTCAGACTAAACATGTCTATCTCTACTGCGCTGGGCTTCTTTCAGCAGCTGAGAAGTGCAGGTTGGCAAAAAAGGCTAGCCGCCGCAACCAAGCCCGCCAGAGGGAGTCGCTAGTGTCCTAAGCATGGAAATGCGTCAGTCTACTTGCATCTACTTGCCAGAAAAAGTGCATCATGAAATATGCGAATACCCCGAGTCTCGGTAGCCAACAGCAGCGTCCAGTAGGTCTGACCAGCAAGAATCGAAGTTCTGGTCAAACCTTCCACAGGCAGAATCACACTCCGCACAGCAAATAAACACAGCAAACAATTCTGTGAAAGTGCACAGAAATCGCTTGACAAGCCTGGAGGTACCCAGGCCAGCAAATTTCCTGAAAACTCGATAGAAATACCATCATATTCGCGTAGCTGCTGTCAGCAAAATGGTACCAGTTTCAAAATGTTTCAACTTTTTTTCGACAATGATATGTATATATATATCATTATACGTATATATGATATATATGTACGTATATAACAAAATATAATATATTATCGAGAGAGAGAGAGAGCCTATCCCAACTGAACTAAAGATGTACTACACTTTCTGGGGATCCAGCAAGGAGTGACCTATTCTGCTGTCCCACTCCTTGCAAGCCTCGCGAAGCCAAACAATGTGGTGATCACAGAAGACTCGAACATAGACTTTTCATGAGACAGTCAGGATGCGGTCGCAGAAAGGATGCTTTCTGCAGTGGTTTGTGTTTTGTACACCAATGTCAACATTATAGAATTGCATTACAAAATGGATATATAAGTCTATGTCTATGTAACCTCCATGAGGCTTGCAAGCATCTTGCCTGTGTTCCAGAGAGTGGCAGTGGCATGTCTTTCCCAGTTGTGTCTGGAACGTGATACATGTGATACAATTTCAAAGCCCGACATAGCCCTGCTGGTGGGATGTTGCCTTCCAAATTGTCCCAGGCCCTTGACTGATATGATTTCACTAGCAACAGACTAGATGCATCTCTGTATGCAACACAATACAAAAGCATGGAGAAACACACTCACGAGACTCACGAAGTACTCTTCTTCTAATTCTAGGTCAAATGACTTATATAAAACACTTGCCTCGATGTGGGATTGGTGTCGAAAATCCAGGTGCTCGGAACTGGTTCACTTTCTGTGCCAATCTAAGATTCTCCAGTCTATCATCATGACTTGAGAGAAGTGGGTGAACGAAAGCTGATGAAAAAATACGTGGTTTTTCAATGTTTTTCAGTCATAGAATCAGCGTGAGGAAGAAGAAGAAGAAGAAGAAGAAGGGGACGAAGATGAAAATGATGAAGAATGAAGTTGAAGAAGGAGAAGAAGATGAAGAAGAGGCTACTTCGGGTCAGGTTGCCCACTTTCAGGCAGCGCTGCGGCCGAACCGGGGGGGAATCGAGTCAAGGGGGGGGACTGTGATAAATCAATCTTTTGTGACCCCAACCGCCCACGATGCTAAAGGATAGAAAACTCAAGCTGTAAACTTTACTGTAAACAGATTTCGTGAATACAACTGCTCACAACATAGCTTACTCTCACATCTTGTTGACCTGCAAGAGTCCAGTTCAAAAGGAACACGCCAGTTCATGATGCAGGATCCAAGTGGTTTCATATTTGACTTGAGGGATTCAAGCCCCGCCTTGAGTGCCTAGAGTTTAGAGGTGTACAGTTGGCTCTATCAACTGACTGCTCAGTCCTTGGTGAAAGTCAGAGCATCTTCTGAACAGAAGACGAAGAAATATGTATGAAGGAATATGAATATGAAGGAATGACAAAGCCTTCTCTGCTCCCAGTTCTAAGCTCTGCTCGCTCCGCTTCCAAAAGCACTTCTACACATGCCGCATGCTTCTTATCCTGCAGCCACTTCTCTCTTCAAAAGTACTATATACGAATAGACTTAAACCCTGAGGTATATTTCATTTATGTGCACATGGTCCAACAGTCTCTTTTCTGTGCCACTGTGTCACTATTCCGCACCGGCCTTTGCTAAATCCATCGGAGAGCGCCCATCCTGCTGGCAAAAGGGTTGTGAGTCGTGATGGACTTGGCGAAGTTGTGTACTCACTGTATCTCACGTCATCAGTGATGGACTGGTGGACTGAACTATGTTGCATTAAAACTTCTTGCAAACACAGATGTTTTGAGCCCTGCTTTCCAGCCTGTGTAAGCACATGAGGATCCGCTCCAAACCTCTGTGAACAGTGAAGCTAGGCACCACAATCATGGCTGGAGAAAGACGAGGAAGTCAGTCAAACAGACATCGCTGTCATGCTTGATCTTTGGAGGTCCCGGGCGTCAGCAGCATTTTGACTATCTTGGCATGACCATACCTCATCTGAGACATGAGAAGTGTCTGAAAACACATACACTGGGGTCATCTCGCACTTTGCATAGGTAGGATGAAGCTCCTGTATAAGTGGCCCGCTTGCAAGCATAGTGGATTGGCATCTCACCTGCTAGCTTGTAAGTTATTGTTACTATGTTGTCGACAAACCACAACACCCCTGCGCAAATGAAACACTTTCAGCTGCAGCCTTTCCAGTTTTCTGCACATGAACTGACCCGAGCGCCGTGGGCCAGAAGCAGCGCAACGATCTGCAAACGAAGACGGGCATTGCACTGCATATTACAAACGATTTTAACAAATAAAAGCATTAATCTTGACATTGGGTAGACATGTACTGAATGTGCTCTGGCTTGTCAACAGCGAAACCGCCTTTCTATCACCCTTCTTGGCAGAACAGTGCAGTGCTGTCATTCCAAAGTCATCCTCTACATTCGGATCCTCGTGCACTCTGGCATGCCAAATGGTCAACATGACCCACAAATTGTATCCAATGACAAGTTCCATATTGGAGACTGATAAGGCTGTCCTCTCCGCCCTTCAGCAGCTCTTCGACCTTGATCTTCACACGAGACACACCATCTCCAAGCAACCGGCTGCCCCAGACTTGACAATTTTTGTTCTCCACCTCGAGTTCATGTCCCATGTCTAAGCTGAGAGCTGCTTGCAAATCTCCTTTCCCTGCGTGACGTACCAAAGAGGGAACCTTGCAGGCCAACGCCTGAGCAGAGTCGTCTGAAGAACTGACCTAAGATGGTCATGATGTTCATCCATCGCCAACGCCAAAGTGCCTCTGTCTTGTTTACGTCCTTCATCGCGTCAGCTGTTGAAACCTTGGTAGCTGGGGCCATAACTATAACTCAATTTGAGTGGAGTAGATCTGGGCTCTGAAAGAATGGACTGGGTAAGATACAAAGGCCACTTCATCAGTAGACCAATGGGTGTCAGCCTTGGGGTCAGGAATCAGATCGCTCATGCTGTCCCGAGGTCCCAAATCTCCACGCAACATCTGCGTCTAAGGCTCATGCTCCTGCTGTGCAATGAAGGTTTATGAATACTGGATCCTGTGTACACATCTTTGCACTCTTGTCAAACGACTAACTTTTTCTTCGTGGCAAAGTACCGCAGTGTCCAAATGTTCAACTTACATCAACTTGCTTGTCTTGTCCAAATGGAATGCCAAACTCCTTTGCCCTCACCGTTTTTAGTTTACTTAGTTCCACAAGTCTCCCCACCTCAGGGGCCAACTCCTGAAAATGGAGATAAGATGGCATGGGCATTGACGACCTGATTGGAATAGCGTCATAGTGCCAGTTCTGCAAACGTGCCTGCATTTCCGGTGCAATTGCTGATCGTTTTACTAAGCCCTTCGCACGTATGGCGCCGGCATTGAACGCCACGCACCCAGCTCATACTCGTTGGTGCAAACCATCAGCCCCGATCAACTTGGAACGGCCAAAAACGACTTCCTTGTCACTGTGAGCCAAAGAACTTTCATGCAGCACTTGATCATGGTATTCACTTAAGCTGTCAAGTTATGGCAACTTTGAGTTGCTGCCCAACAATGGAATGATTGAATGAATGCTTGCTAGATTCAAACAGTTCAAACCCTGCAAAAGATCTGTGCAAGGGATATATTATATTATACACATACTGTATATGTCAAACTTGATAAATCTGCTTGATATCTACTATTTCTGACTTCTTCCCAGGATTCCTTCTTGATTCTGCACTGATACTTGAAGTCATGGTTCCTCTACCTGCTGTATTCTGCGGTCACTTCTTTTGATCTTATTCTTCGCTTTCATTCGTCTCCATCGATGGTGGACCTTAGAAGCAGCTTTTAAATCCTCTCTACCCTCTAACCCAGGGCATCCCAGGGCCACATTGCATGTGAAAATGCCTATTGAACTCTTAAATTTAAAGCAATTCACCCAGTGTCAAAAGTCGCCACAGCTTTTCACATCTCCAAGCCAACATCTCTCAGTCTAGCACGGTACGTCATGCCCAGGTCAGCCTCAGACTTGCAAGATGCAAACTCTTTGCAGAAAAAGGATGTTGCGACCTAACCGAAGCTACTGTGTCAAGTGTCTAATGCTCCTATGCTCTTCGCAAATAGATTTTCAGTGACGTGCAAAGGGTATTCCTGAAGCTGATTCAGCAGGCTGAGATGCAAACGCCAAGATTTCCATCATTGACATTTGCCTCAATGAGTTCAAAGTCCAACTGCCGTGCATAGTTTCGCAGCCTGCCATCAAGATCCAGGCCCTTGATGTTGCTGGTCAGTGCAAAGGCTTGCGACGTCAACATCGTCTAATTGGCTCTCACGTACTCTGTTCAGTCTGGCCTTTTGTTAACGTGACCACCAGGTGCCAGATTTAGAACGATGCCATTGAAACCTACGCGTGGAGCTTTTGGATGGCAATTGGGCCGGATCCAATTCAGACGTCACATGGCTCTAGATTTGTCATACAATTATAGGTATTAAACGACCGACTCCGGACCTGTGTTCGATGGGCATGGAATGGTCAAGGATAACTCACCCAACATGACAACAGCCGACAGTGTATCGAACAAAATGGTATTGTATAGACAGTAGGAACGGGACCCCGCAGTTCGCGGTATGAGACGAGGCATGACAAGAGGTATCAAACAAAGGAAAACAAAAGGACTTTCTGCAAGGTGTACAGTGTACCAGGAACACATCCATAGAAATTCCATAGCCATGTTCCGCTACAAGACTTGAAAAGATATTAGTATGACAAGGCACCCATCCGGCCACAGCGTCCAGCTCGATGTGCGTAGGTTGCAGCCTGGAGCCACGTGATTTCGATGGCACCCAAATCGCTGTAGCTCCAAAGTGTCAGACATTCCCAGGCAGCTCAAAGTTCACCACGTGGGTCAAGTCCCTGGAGGATTGGAGTGGTGTTGGCCAGACAAATCTCAAAAAAGGTAGATGAAAATGAGAAAAATACCGAGTTTATACGGCGTTTCAATAATCATTTCAAATTACTATGTTTCTACTAAATAGCACGAGTCTTCCAGTAGACTGGTGGGGCAAGCGCCTGAAGTCCAAGCCTCTCATCGCCGCATCCTGGAGTCGTCAGCGGAGAAACTGGGTGCCAAGTTTGGATTGGATGATTGGCATAGCGACGATGAAAGCAACCCTTGAACTAAGAAGAGCGCGGTAGCCACCAAAGCCTGGACCTCAAAAACACAGGGATTTATTTGAAGGCTGAACACGTGGAATCTTTAGCATTTGCCCACCTCATGGTTCTCGAAGTCTCGAATCGCCCGGTCGCGAGATTCCTCAAACAAGATTCACAATCCTGTTAATATCCCTCTTGCATATTTGCTCTTTGATATTCATAGATTTTAGACACTACTTGTACAATATGACACGAAATATGTATATATTGTATGTTGTAGATATAGATTTTATAGAAATTTTGTACAGCCTGGTTTTTGCAAACCTTCACAACTTCCAGTTTCCGGGCCTTGGATCTATTGCCTGTGAGGAATTCCGTCGGGATGTTCATTTCATTCATCTGTTCAGCAACCTGTCCAGCATGGAAGAATTCGAAAGGTCTGAATGTTTCGAAATTATATACAAGTTATATAAAGACTTGTGTTCACCCTTTTTCCCTTTACTGCCAGGCGGAAGGCTTTGATCTGAGGCTTTGCCTCGCCTTTAGAAATTCATTATCCATGGTAGGATTTGTAAAATCACTCTGCACACTGCTGTTCAATCTGCAATGCCAACTCTCATGGTAGAGAGAGCCTCTTGGATGAGGCAAAAACAGCTTGTTGGAAACTTTGAATTCAAATTTCACCATATGCTTTTCGCATTTTCCACGCTCCCTGCGAAGCTCTTAGCCCTGCCTAGGGCTGATGAAATAGAATCTCTTAAGCATCTTCCTCAGCAATGGCGTTGACTTCAAATTTGGAAGGTAGCTCAAGGCGTCGGATATATAGACCTTAGCCACGCGGCTGCTCTCCCACCTACCTCGTGTAAGTGTAGTTTCCATGCTATGGGTAGCTTGGAAAAGGTGAGTTGCTCCCCCCCTTCTCAAGCTATAAGGTCTGAAGTTATGCTTCTCCAAATCATAGGCCAACATCAAAGTCTTGAACCGGGTTCGGAAAAGCTGTGCTGACCCATTCCATAGCGGAGTCTCGAGGCAACGCTGCGACTTTCTAATATCATAAAGGGCTTGGACTACCTGCAAAGTCAAGGGGTCAGTGATAGCCAAGGCATCATTTGCGGCAAACCGCTGGCTTGTTTTAGTGGCCCGCAGTTGAAGCACCCCAGAGTCAGGGCCTAACAAAAGATCTGTTCCACAAAGTGACAAAGCTTCTCCTGTACGTAACAGGCAATGGAAAGAAAGCAAAAGGATAACAGCCATCTCCAGATTCTGATTCTTTAATTCAAAGGCAGCCATACTTCGCACGAGCCGAAGCGTCAGCGGTGGGGCCCTTGATGGAATCTCCACACGCCGCCAAGTCTTGAACAACTTCCAAGAATGATAAAGACGTTTCCGGGTCCAGGGTTGATAAAAATGCAACGCAGAAAGGCCATCCCCCACTGTTAGCAAAGGCTCACCTGACTTCCAGCAGAAATCAACCCATTCACTAATAACGTCATCAATGTCCTCTTGGGGTGTGATTTTGTCCAACCATGGTGTCAACTTGATTAATGTAGCCATATACCTAGCACGAGTTTTACGACTCAGCGAGGCGTCTTCCAAGTCAATATCAGCTCGTCGGCGCTTACGCTCAGCACGGGATGGCCTCCCAGCTAAAATCCTAGGCTCTCGACGCGGCATCAGTGGGGTTGTCACCACTGTCCACGTGCCCCACCACAATCTGCAGATCAAATGCCAACAGGTAAGCTGCCAGGACACGGAGTTTGCGTGCCAAGATCCGTGAGCTCGATCGCCCCTTTGAAACTACACTCATGCAAACATATGAATCAGTAATGTGAAACATTCTAGCCATGGAGAGACCTACACGAGTAACACAATGCTTTACTGAAAGTAAAATGGCCTCAAGTTCCAAAGCGTTAATATGTTCTGCATGCCTCCAGTGAATCTGAAAAATAGGTTCCCAGGACCACCAATCACTTTGAACAACTTGTCTTGGGAATGCCTTGGGGTTTGTAACCTGCCCGGTGATAACTCGAATATCTGAGCCAGTATGATTGGTACGTCGGAGCAACAGTCGATTGAGCTTTTCCACTCCATCTTGAGGCACAGGTGCATGCTGACTACCATAGTTACGGGTTCTAGATAAGGGGGCCAAAGAACGTACATTGCTCTTGAAACCTGGTGCCAATCCCATACGTTGCGCAAGTGTTGTGTAATGCATTGTTGGCACAAACCTTTTGGAACAAGCCACCGCAAAGATAACAAAAGAGAAAATACTAAAGGAATCTCCCAACATAGAATTCCTCATGTCAATATATCCCTCTGCATTCTTCTTCTGGTCAGAAGCTGAAAGACAAGCTCTGGTATGCCCCCAACCATATCCTAGCAAAAGTTCCCGCTCTATAGGTGAAAGGAGACGCCAAGAAGACCCCTTTGTGATGATGTACTTATCAGCATATTGATAAGGCGGGTAGCGGAAAGAATCCGCCACCCATCGCTGGACAGTATCATAGGATGCCTTTTCAAGCCCTGCGGGCTTTGGCGGGGGCCTAGTACGCCTGATGGATTTCATGCAGGTGGGAAATACCGCCCCCGAACTCTCGCCTTCCCAGTGATAACCAGGTTGGAGCCAAGTTGAAGTAGGGGGATAGGGCGCAGGTGCGCTAAGGTCAACCCAATAAGCTTTTTGCAAACAGAATATCCCTTGAATACACCCTTCAACTTGCGCATCAGTCCAGCAGTATCGGGGACGGTGCATTGGAACTGCATCAACACAGTCAACCCTAAATGGTAAATCGCCAAGTACCTGAGAAATATCATGGGTAACCTGTTCATCCATTGAAGCCACATTTTCAACTACTTGCCGAATTATGACCTTAGGCCCAAAGGCATCCTTCAATAGTTGACGGATACGAGGGATATGCCAAAATAGCTTAGACCCAGGACCTTCGAGATTCANATTCCAGTCTTCCAAATTTGACAGCACTCAAATCAACGCAAGGAAAACCAGCCCAAAGATGGATCTCTTCAACAGAGGGGAACTTAAGGGACCATTCCTGTACCGTCTGATAGTCTATAACTTCCACATCCAATACAAAAATACCTGGCCACGCCTTGGCAACCACTCTGTTTGCTTGTTTGTTACAATCCACTGCAATACGGCCTTGAACAGATATACCCCCAATATCATAGCACCGAAAACACCCTCCAATACCATTGAAAAGTGATACGAGGAGAATAGGGTTAACCGATGGATTCTTCTCTTGTATACTAACGGCTCGGAAGAAATCCCAGCCGCACTTGGTAAGAGATTTCCCAATAGCACAAGCCCCTCCTGTATTAGAGGCATCCGACGCTGTGATGAATGGAGCAATCTTGGCAGCTAAATTCGCATGGAGTAATGGGACCAAACATACCAAAAGGAAAAGTTCTCGACGACAATCTGTCACGGTAGCCTTCTTTTGTTTTAGTTTCCCTGATATTAGACACCACACATCATTCAACACACTCATACCAGGCCTTCTAAATTGGAGAATAAATACCCAACGCCCCAACAATATCTGAAGTTCTTTCCGACGGATAAAGGGTTTTGAGAGCAACAACAGAGTAAGGTGGATTACTTTCAACAATCTCCCCGAAGACGCCCCTAAACTCTTCTCTCCTCCGTTGATCTCCGCACCTAGCTCTTCCACAAGCGATACAGCCACTTTCCTTTTCTTTTCCGACGAGAGCACACCGGCTGTTGTCCAAGCCAGCTCTGCGAGTCTATGGCACTCCTGCCCTTGGAAGTGGGGATTAAATTACTAGGATGGAGACGTTCGCCAGCACAAAAATTATCAAGATATACGTGCCACCACATACGATCGGTTTCTTCTGCTAACTTTAAAGACTGGCTCATCCAGCTAGGTAATGGGGAACCCTTTCTAACCTGATGTTGGGGGTGTAAGCCACCTGCATATACCAGTGCTTCAGCCATTTCTTGCATAAGCCCCACAGAACTAGCCCAACCCATGGGGATAACATTGCTGCATAAAGCCACCTTCTCTGATCCATCGCAACCAACAAGTTTGCCATCTACTACAATGTTAAATGCAAGAAATTTACCCCATTGTTCAGGAATCTTAAAAAGATAAAATGCGCTGGACATGTCGCTCTGCCACATAGCTAGCGTTTCATCTCCATCCAAAACCAGACTCTGCCAGGCTGTTATCGCCGGCAATTTGTCTACTGCGCCACGTAGTTGGTGAGTCGTCATGTTGCTCGGGACAAGATTCATGATCACTCTCAAGATGGGACGTTGGTCCGGTAGCTTAGTGTTTTTGGCAACACCAAACAACCCGTTCAATAGTCTTTTCCCTTTAATCACATGAACCTCTTCTAAGTCAATCCAACGGCAAATGTTGCGACTCACCAACTCCTGGGCCACTTTCAGTTTTTCACCAGGCTCTATGTGAACTTTACCAGGAAGTCGCGGCAGTTCATAACTGTCTTCTGGAAGGAGACAGCGATCCGGATGTAAAAGAAATTCTTTACTTCTAGGCCCTAGCCAATCTAAAGCATCAATTGAACCTCCATGTGACACCGGGGGAAGAGCAGGGATGATTTGTGAAAGGGTGAGAGCATGACATTTTGGAATTTCTTCTCCAACATAATTCACTTGTTTGGTCTTGAGATCATCTTCCATTCCTTCTACATCCGGGTGAACCCGAACATCAGTGCTCAACCTACGCCGGACACTCTCTCTCATAGCTGTAGCAGCCGCTTCACCAGCACGGCTCCACCTGCCCACTCCGGGGGCAGCGGGATAACCAGCTAGCGAATTGACCGCAAAAATACAAAGGTAGACCCAAGCGTCTTCAGCAAGCGTCTCAATACATTCCTCATCCTCAAGGATAGCATCAAGTGAATTCTCAGCGAGAAATAGCCTCACGTGAAACAATTTTCCTTCACGAATTGGAAAAACCCCAGAGGTAATCTTTACCCGTGAGGTTGGGTGCCTGACAGCAAGGTCCTTTCCTAACTCTCCAAAGAATTTGAGTAGGATCTCCTCAGCTCCTCTGTAAAAAGCGCCTGCTACCAGCATCCAACATAATGCCACCCCAGCGGCACGTACCGAAGTACAGCCGGCCAGAGCAGACCGAAGTCCTGTAGCAGGTCTTAAAAACCTGGAGTCTGAAGCGTACCACTCACATTCTAAGGCGTCACTCAACTTTCCTTCTTCAGCACCACAATCTATTGGTCGCCCTTGGTCTCCTGCCGCTCCTTCCAATCTTCGCCTTTGCCAGGATTCTCTTTCCACCAACCACCTTTGTTGTGTCCTTTTCCTTTTCCTTTCTTGCCCTTCTTTCCCTTCCGATCTTCTCCTTCTTGATTCCAATAGTCGTATTTGCCTTTGCCTCCTCTTCCACGGCCAAAGCCTCTCCCGTGTCCACTGATGTCGTAGCCTTGTGCTCTTGCTGCCAACTTTGCATGCTTCCGAGTCTTCAGGATAATGGAAGCTCCCGCAGCGGAAGATTCCTCCAGCGGGTACAGCTCCATATGACGGGCCGCCGTCCAATTCCCGTCCAGCACACTCTGGTGCAGGGAGAGGAATCTCGCCGCTAAAGCGTCCCCCACTGCCGACAACCGGCCTTGCCTCAACAGGTCCATGCAGACTGCTAGATGATACATCTCCCGCTGCTGGGGCATTGCACCGGCCAACTTCGCCTTTAGCAAGATCTGGAAGTAGGAGGTCAGCTTCACACCTTCCGTGACTCTGGAACTCTCGGCCTCGGGTATCCCCACCATAGACGACTGATCCAACTGCTCCTTGGCGTGATCTACCAACATGGCCAAGACTGAACCGGGTTTCGACTTCGCCTTCTTCTTCAGGGGGGCTTCCAACTCGTCCTCCGAATCTGTTGATCTGTCCTTCCCATCGTCTAGCGACTTCGAGTAACTCCTGCTGGAGGATTCTGTCTCCCCATCGCTCGATGACGGGTCCGAGCCATGCCCCTGCCTCTTTTTCTTCTTCGCTCTCTTCTTCTTGTCTTTCTTGTCCTTCTCCTTCTGATCTTTCTTGCTCCTCAATGTCTTGGTAAGGATCCGAGCCAACGCCAAGGACACCTTCTCGGATCGGCTCTTCTTTTCTTTCTTCTCTCCTGAGCTTATAACCAATGCCTGCTGGACTAGCTGGGATTGAGTCCCTCTCGCAATACCACCGCTTGAAGCCTCCAATGCCCTCATAGCGGCTGTCCGTTTGACAGCCCCATCGGCCTCCTTCACTTTCTTCCTGTCCTTCTTCTTCCGTGGCTCCTCTGCACCCTTTCCTCGCAGGGAAGTGCCAGTCCTCAACTCTTCCGGATCTGAGGCTGAATCGACGGGCACTGCAGACTCGCTTGAACCATCCTCTATGGGCTCTGCCGGCTTGGCCGCCGAGCGCCCAGGCATCCCAGTCATCTTGGCTTTTAAGGCTGCCAAACTTGCCTCTAGCCTCTTTCGTGACGACTCCGTGAGTTCTTCTTTTCCTGGCTCTTTCTTTCTTTCCTTCTTCTTCTTCTTCTCCTTCTCGGGATCTCCGGATGCTTTCCGACTTCCTCTGAAAGCTCCACTGGGCCTTTTTAACGGAACAAAGCCCTTTGATCTCCCTGGGACTCTCGCCGGAGCCCGACTTCCTTTTGGCTTCACCGTTGGATCCATTTCTCGGTCTTTGCTTCCCTCTTCTGGCTCTTCTTCTTCCTCGGGACCAGATACGGCCAAAAACTTCTTCACTGCTCTCCTCTGAATAGCCGTCAGCACGGGACAAATCTCCCAGCTCACGGTCCATACTCGCACCTTTGTAATATGTAGCACATTCTCCACCTCTGCCTCGGTACATGGCTTTGATGCGCAGAAGTGCAACCGTCCTCCTCTTCGATTGAACCGGGAGGAAAAGTTTCCATCCATCTCCTTGTTTCCCGTGCCCAAACTCCTTACCTCTGCAATCATAGTCCTGTCTACAGATACACTGACTTGCAACACCACGAACAAGGCATGGAGTCCTGGTGGAAAACTTTCGCTGGTACCAGACAGATCCACAGAAATGATGGACCCACGGGACACCTCCACGGCCTCCCAATTTCCATCCCCCAGACTGACCTCGAAAGAACCTTCGAGGCTTCCACCATCTGGGGCCGCACCTTCTCCCTCTGGAGAAGTCGCCATTGCTATGTATGTCGGCTGAAACCACCCTCGTTGCGTGGTGGTCTCGACCAATAACTGCTGTCCAAAGACCTGTGAACTTTGGCACGGGGATTATCCACCAGCCTAGCCAGGTTCTTATGTTTTCGTCCTCCTCGGCGACGACGCTTCCGATCTCCTCTCTCTCCTTTGTCCTTTGACCTCTTCTCCTCACGTCTTCGGTGATGATCGTCTCGATGCTCTTTACGCTCCTTGTCTCGGGTATCTCCTCTCGCTGACGCAGGAGGGGATCCTGCAGGTTCAGCCGGTTTTCGTGCACCACTTGCAGTTCCTGGGGCAAAAGCAAGGCGCTTAGTACCTGGGAACTCCTCACTCTCTTCCTCTTCTTCAACCTCCTCGTAGTCGGAACTCTCGTGAGATTCAGCTTTGGCTCTGACCTCGTCCTCAACAGGGGCAGCTTTTGATCTAGACCTAGGCAACGGCGAACGACTGCCAGCCTCAGTCTTGACCTTATCAGCTGCGCTAAGGGCCTCTTCAGCTCCTCGCTTGACCCTTTCCTTGACGCTAGTAGAGGCACCTGAAGATTGGTGACGGGATGCAAGGCCAGCGGAAATCCTCCGCAATCCTTTCAGGTGCCTAGCGGTAGCAACCACGGCTTCACAAGCCAGCTCCCGCAATCCGGGGACGTCCCAACGACCTACCAGGTCAGAGCCAATTGACTCCCAGGCACTGCACGAAAGGCACCAGCTGTCGTCCTCAAACGGCTGGTTAACCTTACACTTATGGCACAGCATTCAACCCCTTTAGTTTGCTATAAGCATGAAAACGGCAGCGGGAAGACAGGTTCACACAAAACGTTCGAGGAACTGACTTATGAAGCAAGAATGACTTCAATACTGGCAGATCTATATATTTATATCTATATCGCCTACTATCAACAAGCTGTATAAAAGCAAGTTCATCACAGGATGTGGCGCATTTTCATCCTTTGCCTTCCTCACCCGCTCATGGTTGTTGCAAAACCTTGGACAGTGTAGCAGCCAGGCCCAAGCACAGGAAGACTTGTAGAACATCTGCATCTGTGAAGACAAAAACCTAGTAGTGCATGCTTCTAGTGCATGCTTCTACCCCGGAATCACCAGCAAAGTGAATGTTCTGCACATTGATCCTTTATCAAATATGACAAAGTTGCAAATATCGGTATTGTCAAATGATATTTAGAAAACCTCGCACTGAAATATGATTTGAGATGATTTATTAATATTAAGTTTGATCCTTCTGAGGGACTTGTCTTGTCAAGGCCAGTAAGGCTCTGACACAAGCATCATTTCGCATCGTGGATTTGACGTGGACAGACGCCTCCAGAGCAACAGTGGTTCACCAAATGCCTGATGGATCTGCTGATCTGCTACTGAACATTAATGCAGGTGCAAACTGCATGGCCATGTAAAGCCAAGCTGCCCCAGGAATCTCAGCTTTTTCTCAATATCCTGTCGGTGATTTCTCTGAAATTTGCAAAGAAATATCACGGGCTTAAACTGCCGTCAAAGCTGCTGGTGCTCCATTCACCAGATGAAGTACCTCCAGGTCATCAAGGATTCTAGAAACCGACAATCCTGTTGTTTCTCCATGTCTAAACAAGTTTGGGAATTCCATGTAGTTCGCTTGTAAGCTCCTGACTCGCTTGGGCAGCTCCATTCCATGCTTCCTCAACATCTGAGATTCTGCAAAAAGTATTCAAAAAGCTTGCCATCTATTCGCATGCCCCCCGTCTGAATCTGAATCGATCTCAATTGGCGCATCCTGAGGACCAAAACGGGCCTACCAATCTCCAGCCATCCCGCAAGATCTCCTACGCACCCAGTGTCTTTCAGGATATCTTTGGAATCATATGGACCTCTACGGTAGATGGCCAACCAAGTGAAGCCTCTGCAAAACCAATTGCATCACCTTCCATGGACCCACTTGCAGATACCAGGATGCGCCTCAGTCGTTAGTCGTTGCGGAGACTTTGAGGGATGGCTGGTAAATTTACGTTCTCTGTCTTCAATCCTATCATGAAGTTTGAATGTAGATGTATAGGCTATAGATTCTTATTACTGATTATATGGATACAATTTATATACGTATATATGCGGCGCCCAACCGCGGGCGGAAGTTCCAGCGAGAAGGAACCTATGAGCCAAGCAAAGAATTTGCCTTTGGAATGTGCGCAGGGCCACTAACCAGTGCGCTGGCCAAACCGAGTTTTTTGTGTGCACCAGCCTTCACCCGTATCGTTTGGTGGTGGTATTTTGGTGGTTGCTGGTTGTGGTGTGTCGGTGGTGGTGATGTGATGTGATGTGCTGTGCTGTGATGATGTGATGCAATGGGATGGGACGGGATGTTATGTGGTTGTGGTTCGTTGTGGTTGTGCGATGCTTGCTGATTGTGAGGTCATGTGATGTGATGCGATGTGCTTGTGTGACGCAGTGAATTGGTAGATGATGTGCTGTGAACTACGGAGAGCCCATATCACAGTACTACGACTCCGAAGTACAAAGCACTACTCAGTACTACCATGTAAATGTACAACAATGTTACTAAAACGATCTAAAACGTACTGCAAAGTACTCCGTACTACAAAATACTACAGTACTAGTATTGTAACTACGCCATTCACGGTTGGTACTCGTAACGCATGAAATGTCCAGTACACGTCTCGGAGCAACCCATGAGACAGGTTACAAATCTCACCGTCGAGGCAGACGGAAAAACACAACATTTCTCGCTTCGGCTATATCTGCCAAAATTTCACCAAATGCTGCGCCTGCCACGAAAGGTGACGTCTAACATCACCAAATACTGCGGTTGCCACCAAAAGTCACCCTCCAATCTCCAACATCAGCAAAGATTTCAAAAAGCATGAATTCTGCCAGACTTCCTCAAAATTGACATCAATTTTGACAGCTCAGGATCCCAGCCACTCTCACTCTCAGTTCCTCTACTCTCGGCTGCTCTACTCTCAGCTACTTTATTGTCTGTGTGAACCAAAAGTTCGTATATCTGAAGTTTTCCAAACTTCCTTAGATAATGCTGCTGAACTTTTATGGCTACCAGTACCACGCTCTTAGCCCATACTCTGATTACCAAAACTGGAGATGCTTGCTAGATCTCGCATGCAAAACCATTGAAAGTAAACATCAGTGATCCCTTAAGATGCAGTCGTTGAATCATCGAAATTTCCTTGTCTTGAGGCTCTTGCTGTGCTTGATCATTGACGCCCAAATGTTGAAGCAAAAGCTCGACATGGTCCTGGCTCGAATCAGCATCCAATTTCATCATGACAAGCTGCGTGTGATGCATGCGGGACTCATCCTTGCGGGACATGCTCAAAAGAGAGTCAACTTCATCAATGACAATCGCATTCAGCTCGTTCAAAATGAGGCGGCCTGCAGGTTTGGAGCTTTTCAAAACGTCTATCCTCAAATCGTGAAGACCATGCACAAGGCAATAACAAAATGCATCGATTGATGTAAAAAAATCAAACGATAAAGAGCAGGCAACCATAAATGATACGCAAAACACACAGCATATCAGTTTCAGGCACTTGTGCTGATTAGGCATGTGGGTGCACCTATGGGTCACACACAACTCGCATATGCCTTCCATAGCGTGGTCCATGAGCTTTCCAGGAGTGCCAACAACAACCACTGGTCGCCTGTCACGCTTTGAGAACAACCAAAGTACACTTCAATGGTCGCAGAGTCAACTGCTGTGTACGACAACTTTGTTCCAACACGGCCTGTCTCTGAGGTTTTCATCCTGCAAGAGTCAAGCAAGGCTAGACCCTAGGCCCTAGCAACGATGCTTGCCAGTCTATGTTGCCATTCCGGAAACCTGCCTGTCGTTTGTGGTTCTCCTTGCCCACCAAACCCGTCACATTCAAGATTGGACGAAATGGGCTCAACAAATCCTTAATGACGCCTCACAAGAATGGGATGGGTGGGAACTATTCAAGAAGCAGCTTTCATATGCGGGTCTAGAAAAGCCGCATCTGCTCTCAAAACCCTTTTGTTGAACAGGCTGGAGTGACGGGTAATTTGGCGAGATAATTCACGACCCGGAGCCTGCCAGCGCAACCAGCTTCAACAAGATCGTGTCATAGCAGCATAGCATGTTATGTTTTTGCTGTTTCTCGCTTAAGGATATGGCTACAACCAGGATCTTGGGCCTGGCGATTCAGTTGCGAGATGCTTCCAATGACAATACCATCAATACCCAACTTTATTTTCAGGCTTTAGGAAGCTCAGCCATTGACTTGCAGAGAACCTTTGGTGCCAGGTGATGTGGAAGCTTAGGCTTAGGCCTCAGATCTTGACAGGTGCCAGGTGCAGTGTAGTGCCACAACGTAGCAAGGACCAGTTGCATCCAGGCCTTGCCAGTTCACCTCGTGCTAAAGGAAGCACATATTGTTCCAACCTCAAATTTGCGAAGAAAGCATGGAAGGGAAAAACCATGCTAAATTCACAATGATGTCGGATGAATTGGTCTTGAGAGGGTTGAAACACGAAACAAATCTGTGTGGATCCTATGAGAAACTAGGGCTCCAACAAAGGCAACAAAAAGGCAAGGGTTTTCCCAGAGCCAGTAGTAGAAGTGAGCATGACATCTTTTCCCTCAGCACCGGCAAAATCCAACTGAACAAACAATTGAAAAGTAGCTAAAGGAGTTTCCATGAGTTTGAAAACGTGTTGAAATCTCACTTCCTCTTAGTCGCGGTCTGACATGATTTCAGGCAAAGACAGGCCCTGCAACCTGTTCGGAGTTGTCCTCAGTTCTATAGATGGACCAGCGAAGGTTCTACGTATCATAATGGACACTCACCACACTGCGACTGGAATGTTCATGAACCTTCGATGTCTGCTGGTCTTGGCTCCAGTATTGAGGTGCTGACACCCCAAGCTCCTTCATGAGCCTAAGCTTCGCATGCTCAAATCTGGTTATTCCATGCAATTCAAAGAGACCTGGGGCACAAACTCCAACAGCTTCCCGCCTTCCGGTGAGCTCACACCAAGCTCCTCAGGTTGGGAACAACAAACAGCACCTTGGGAAATTTTCCAGTGTTGTCCGAAATTGAGAGTGAAGATATCTGCCACAATTGTGAGGCAAAATCACACTTTTAAGTTTTAACACCTCTTCCCCTTTCAATCCTGCCAGCTCTTGTTGGCGGGATCCAACCAACTCGTCTGCCCTTCTACACCTCATACCCATTTCATCCATTTTCATCCCATGTCCATGTATCTCTTCTCCCTATTCCAAACTGCACTGACAATTCAAAGATCTCTCATAAGATTGAGGCGATCCCATGGGAGTGGGCCATAGTTTCTCATCACAGCCTGTGACCGTTGGCCAACTGAGAAAACAGGATGCTTTCTCTGATTTGGACATGAGGTCCTTGTACATCTTTCGATATTTGGACGTGCCAATCCGGTCGGAGGGTTCTGACCTTGATATCAACTGAAAACTGGGATTTGTTAGGGAGATACATTGCAGAGTAAATGGGAGTAAGATCAGCGTCACCGTATCATATCAATAACCCTGCTGTAATTTTGATCATAACTTGTGCATACATAGGTAGTCTGCAAATATCTACTTTTAAATGTTCAGATGCATTTTCATGTCCTAAATGCTGAGATCTTCGCAAGTCTTCTTCTTTCTTTCTTTGCTTCCTCTTAGTGCTGTCCTCACGCGTCTGCTGCCCAAGCTCCATTCAGAACCCATTGTACGGAATCCCTAGCAATCTGTGTCCTTGTCTAGAAGCCAGGACTCCAAACCTGGGCTCGGGATTGCTACGCATTGCTAGTGACCCTTGCATTCCAATGTTTGATCAATGTGTTTGTATGAATGAATGGATGAATGGTTAAATAAATATAACTGCGAGCAAGATGTAGTAAGATAATGTCACACTTACAGAATGATGCTATCTTCCTGAAAGTTGGTCAAGGCTGGTACAGGTAGACAAATAATGATATATGGTAGATACTATCGCTATGTATCGCTATCATAGCTGATCTAATTATATCTGTATTGTTAATACTGTATTCATGTGCGTATACTGTATTGTTAATATCGCTATAATATCGAGAATATTCATGTTCGTATTCTGTTTTGTCTAAGTAAATGACTATGTCGTATAATTCGTATAACGTATATGAGAAGCTGGTTGAAAGTGGGCAAGGCCATACCTCACTCATCCTGACTTTACAAACCTTCTGAGGTCTTGACTTCGCGGTCTGCCCCTGGCGCTCCGCTCTGCTTCTTTGGGTTGCGGTACAGGTGTCACTGGTGGCTGTGGAATGACCTCAGGTCGTACCATTCCACTCGGTCTCGCTGACCTCAAGGGTCTTTCTGATTTGGCCGGTCTCAAGTTCTTTGCAGGCTTCCAAAATAGATCGTAGTCGTCAACGTCTGAATCAGCCTCCACTTTGGCCTCCATTGAAACTTGCTGCGGCTTTGCTTTCGCCTTCCAGCCAAAGCGTTTTTCGACGCGTCGCTCAAGGTCTTCAACGGACAACCTCTGCAAGGCCCCACGCTTATCAAACTCGGAAGGATCCAACCGACCTAAATCTTGCCTTTCAAAATATCCAGCTCGTTTAAATTTGGGATCCATGTCAGTTTTAATGCGCTTCCTGGGCTTCCGCCCAACAATGTCATTGTCATCGTCTTCATCCAAAGATGTCACTGAATCGATGGTAATTTCATCAAAGTTCTCATCTGTTTCTTCAAAGTCGTCTTGTTCTTCGTAGAGAAGGCTAGCGGGACGTCCTTTGGCATCTGCAGATCTGGCTGTGGGTCGTTGCCCAGGCTTCACCCAGAAAGCAGAAAAAGCAATGCTTCGCAGCACTGCCAGCACCAAACAAAGGGACAACGCTCCAATGCGTCGGCCAACCAAACCAGGCTGATTGCAACGGGGGGCCATTCTTCAAATCAAGGCCGATGAAGGTTGAAAACTCTTGAGTGATTTGTGATGTTTTGATATGTTATGTTTTGCATGCCTTTCCAACCAATGGACATTGCGCGAGCTTTTTGAGAGCAGTCGCACTGAATGTTGATAAGCCTTGATACCAAACGCAAGAGATGAAACAACCCCGGGCCTTGTGTTCGTTCTTTTAAATCTGTTGAATTTTCTTCGTGGCTATGGCTGCCAGACCACATTTGCAACAGGTCTAAACGCTAGGGATTGCATAACGAAGGGCTGATGACAAATTGACTGTGTTTCCTGCAGGAGTTTGTCTGAAATGCTCACAAAGCGATCAACTGTAGTTTGACTTTGGCAAAAGCTTGCCATCTATTTGTCGGTCCATTATGTCCATTGATTATCGTCTTGACCTGACGGCTACAGTTCACATTCTTCAATCTGCAAAAGACTGCTTTGAAAGAGTGCGCCAGGCAATCAAATGAGCAAACACAAGTGGCCAGTGGGCAGCATGTTGCTAAATGCTTGACTGCTAATTGGTCTGGGTTTCACGTTGGTTGGTGAAACATCGACGCTGTGCTCATTGGCAAAGCATTGAGTTGAATGTTACGACTGTAGCACCGCATTTTGAGTACCTTTGTCTTTCCTCACTGTCTCCCAGTGTTGTTTGAGCTGCTCAACCTTAGCTCTCAGGAAAACAGAAACGCACAAACCATTGAACAGGACGGACTCAGTCAGTACTCACAGGTCTTGTCATTGCGAATAGTGGTGCCACTTGGGAATTATTCAGGGGGCTTAGTCGTGCACAGAAGCAGCATTTAGCCCCATCGGCATTTCCAACCTCAGCATGAGAACCAAAGGACTTGGTAAATCCAACTTCTTGCAGTTCTTGTACACTAGGATTGAAAGATAGTGACCAAACAAGAAATCTAACACATGAGGTAGGAACTCTCTGTTTCATTGAGATGCTTGAATCTCTTTTTTCCATTTCAATGCCTCTCAAGGACTTGAAAGACCACTCCAAGAGCTTGACTTCTGACGCGCATAGTGCTCTGCCTCAATCAACCGAACGTGAAACTCCGGTAAAATGCGCTGTAGGAACAAACAAACTGCTGATTTTGAGGACCTATGGTTCTGTACACAGTTCGATGAGTTTCAATCGAAGTCTCATGAAATCTTGATACAAGTTCTGATGTTTGACTCATACATTGTGAGGCAAATTGAGGAGGACACCAATTTGCCAAGGAGAGCGTCCTTCTGCTCCTTTTGTCGCATTTCCTGAACCTGCGGAACATGGCAAATGCTGAATTCATCTCAATTCCCTGTTCGTTGGCCTAGGCTTCTTTTTTGTGGTGATATTCAAAGGTTGTGTCCTTATATCAGTGACACGCTATGCGCTGTGTGATTCATGTTGGCCGTGGTAACAGTACAAAGCTGAGATCACAGTGAGAAAGTCGCATGTGATATTGTCAAACCTCACCTAGAAGAATCCAGAGCTTCATCAGTGGGGAAACGATACAGTGTACAGTGTATGTCTACATCAATTTGGAGCAAAATACAACTTACTGGACTTATCCGACATGCCACCCTGTCTTTTCATCCATCCTAGGCTTTTGTACACGGCCATGTTCTTCAATGGCGATTGAGCAGTCTAAAACAATTGCTTGCTCAACTAGTGCGCACAGCCAGGGAAGTCCTTCTTCTCCGAAACTCCGGCCACTTGGTTCTGCCGGCGTTCTGCAGCCTCCATCGTTGTGAAAGGCTAACCAAGAGCTGAGGCAAAGGAAATGATGGACCAACAATGAACACATCTGACAAGTGACTTCCATTGTTAATTAGGATGAAAAGGGTATAACGGAACAGCAGTTTGCAACCTGAAGGCAAAACCAAAGAACACATGCATATGAATACAGCAGAATACAACATCCTACAACATCATACAACTAGTAACGTAGCAAACAGAACGGCTGCTGGTTCTGCTTCTTGCTTTCTGCAAGCTAATCTTGCACCTCAAGCGCTCGCAATCGCCTTTCTTCGGCGCTGAGGTCTTCCCCAGCTGTTTCACCTGCATGCATTGGTGCATGTCTGTGATTCAATGGTGTGAGTTCTTTGTTGTCGCAGCAGTAGTGTAGCTCACTCCAGTATGCTTTAGTATTCCCTGACTAATCAACAATGCTTTACCGTGCGCCAAGAACATGGAGGTCAGAACACGCAGAAAAATTGGGACTTGGTGTCCTCTGTAGTGCTCCAATCAGTAGGTCATTAAAAATCAAGCCGCCAAATGAAAGTTCAAAAGTTGAATCCGGAGCCCCTTCGGTACCTCCAAGGGAGCGGCCACTGCCAGCAGTCTGCCACCCGTTTGGTGCAGCCTTAGCCTTGGGGCCACCTGACTGGCGGGCCCTCCGGGCATTCAACTCCTGAAAAACATTGAATGTCGACAAATTTGCAAAAAATTAGGCTTAGAGTCATGAACTATAACTATCACGAATATAATGCTGTGTCGCGGTATGGTCCCAGTCAAAAATTTGAAGCAAGGTTTCCATGACAAGATGCAGCAGAAGAGACGGAAAATTGTTTTGGATTTTTTGACAATTTCACAGATGGTGGGGGAAGAGCGACCCAAAAATGATGCAATTTGATGCAATTTGTTCCGCATCATCCCATGAAAATTCAGTCCTCCTCTTTCTGCAGCTGCCGTGCCAGCTTCATGTCATTGCCTCAGCAGCAAATCAAACAAGTGTCTGGTCAAGATCAGACTGCTCCATACCTATGGATTGTGGTAGATACCCACATGGTGCATGGACATGAAATCTTACAAGGCTAAAACTTCGCTAAAACTTATTCTCTTCTCATTTGCTGATTTTTGCTGACAGGCTTTGGCCATCTTAGGTGTTGGCTTGTATCTGGCTGGCCGCCTGGGGAGGTCTCATTTGTCAACAAACAAATCCCGTGTTTTTCCCAAAGTCACAAGCAGTGAAGAGCGATGCCTTCAGCCTTGATGCAGCCGCAACCCATCTCTCTCACAGAATTTGCCGCCAATGCTGCAACCAAGTGAGATCCTACGACGTACGACCCAGTATATAGTACGTCAGTACGTTATAATATACTCGGGGATCTCCGCAGGTGTGTGACTAAGTGTGCGCGTTTGCGGATCACAAAAGGATTTTTCTGAAGTGGATGGAATGTCATGAAATTCCGCTGTCTGGTTTCAAGCTGGTCACGCAATTTAAAATGATTCTGGTGTCAATAACGAACACACAGCTAGTGCTGCTTTGACTGCGACAGCTGCGGAATAATCCGTGAAATAATCTGTGAAATCAGCAAAAATAAACTTGCTTACCTGGTCCTGTAAAATACAACATGCAATCCCACTGCAATAATCAGTGTGTTTTTCATCAGCCAAGTTCCAATGTTGGTCTGCACATATGACGGGGTGCTGCTTTGAGAACCACATGCTGTGAACACTGGAGGTGGGCTGGGCACACCGATAATTCGTTTTGAATTTGGTGCAATGCCTGTGCCATTAATTCATGACTGATGTTCTTGGCTCAAGCTGACAGACACAGCTCACTTCTTCAAAGTGAAGTGGGACATCCAATCTACAGTCGTCCACTGCCATGAGTCTGGCCAAGTGCCCCTGGGCTCAAATGTCCCATGAGAAAACTTTGAGAATGAAGGAGTCTTTCTCCTGCACAGAATTCTCGGCAGAGCAAACGCAATCAGCATCTGCTTCATAGGGCTCATTAATGCAATATCTGGTGGTTTGTTTCCGATTCTGACTGCATACCATGCTGAAGCATATGAAATGCAAGAACACCGTCCTTAATCTGTTTCATCATTTCGGGTGCCTCAGATTTTGTTGTCTGCATTGGTCTCCGGGGGTGGGCAAGCAATACCATGAGTTCTCGTAGATACATATAGCACATGCATGCAACGTGCACAAGGATACACACGTGACATACAGGTGGGCGGCCAGCACGCTTACTGGCTTGCCAGTGTCAATGAAGGTGACTTTGTGTGTCGAAGGTTGACCATACATATGTATATACTATATGTCCTAATGTACACACATACAAAACTGCGCACAAAGCTTCTGATATCACAGGCATCTGGATGCCATATATTAACAGATCTATATATATATTGTTGTGAGTTCACAACGACTTTCTGCAGGCAAAGATGCTCAGTGCGAATGTTTTGATATGTTTCGATTAAAGAAGGACATGTTTCCAAAGGCAAAGTTGAATAAAAATTGTTTTGCACTTTTTGTCCAAGCAAACCAGATAAGCTCGATTCGGAGCAGAATCATTGGCCAATATGATCCAATATGCATACTATACAAATGTTCAAACGATTTCAATGGCTTTGCAATGATGGCTTCTTGAAGGCTTTGGGTGAAAGGCTCTCAGAGTTTTTCTCCGCAATATGATATGATAAAATATGATATACTGACTACAGAATTAACGCATATTCTCAGAGGGACGGTTTTAGGTTTGGTGGCACTGTCTTGTCGGAGCATCACTTCTGCCAAGTCGCCAGCCCTTGGACGCCGTCTACCGCCATGATTTTATCATGCACTTTGATCTGACGATCCTCGCCGGCACGTTCGTTCCTCACAAGAATCTGCACAAATGAAAACTGCGCAAGGATCAGTGAGCCGTAACGAGTCGTGATGTGCGTTGTTCATTTTCAAAAGTGCTCTGCCTGGTATGAATTGGAATCATGTTCTGGAGAAGTTCTCCTTGTGAATCCTTGTCACAATTCGTTGCTGTGATACAAGCACAATCACATTATCACGTATGATACCTCTTGACACTACTAAGACTATGATATATTGTGAAATATACATCATGAAATATATATATATATATATCATGAAATATATTGAAACAGAATTAAATATTGGAAAATATACCCAGATTAAAGGGCCAATGTCACGGGCTGCTATCCAAGCTGCATTGCAGCAATCACTCCACCAGGATTGACTTTTTCCACTGTCAGGCAGGACGCCTGCACAACTGGACCAAATTGTAGCAGGTCTCATGTTGCATTGGCATCATGAATGGCAGGTCACAAACAAGTTGAATCGAAACATTCATTCATTCATCTATTTAAATCGTTTGAATGTAAATTTTACATTGTTATGTCGTAATGGTTTTATGACTATGACTCATGACTCATGACCTTCAAAACTTTACAAGCAATATAATGTAATATACGTACGAGTATATATATAGTATATTAACGAACACTGACTGTATATATACATGTATAAAGTGTATACTGCAGTATATACGCTCCTTGTCAGGGGACTCAAACAAATGATTCAATGGCCTTCTCTGTAACGACCAGTTGAAGCCCAAGCCTTGAAAGCTACAAAGGGAAAACTTCCTGACTCCCAGCCCTCCAAATGATACCACTATAGTGATACACTGCAGTCAATTTCTCAAACCTGTGACAAAAGATATAAAACGTGCATCTTCATTTGCTTCATTTTTGGCTGTATTTTCTGTGGTTGTGTGTGATGTCTGTGTGCAAATATCGAAAATCTGAGGATTGGGCACCTTGCCTTTCTTTTCGACGTAGACCTCTTTTTCCTGCGGCGATGCCATACTGGGCCGTTTAAAAATGGGTTCTTGAACGTGCGCATCTCCTTGCAATGATGCAACACCAACTGGAGCTTTGTTCCATTTCCGAGCATTTGCAGTAGTTCCTTGGAATGGTTGGGTTAAGGAGCAAAACCCGGCTCAGCGGAACGAGTTCTCCCGGCATTCCCCCATGAAGCCTTCAAAAAGACAAGCAAACTATAGCAAATTTGCAGATTCGTGGAATCTAGTAGATCTCATATCAAGAGATGACGCAAATAGAATCAAAGAGATCTGTCGTGACACAAATTACCGCAAAGCATCAATCATCATCAAGCAGTATGGTCAGACGATTCTATACTCATCCAGACATATTATATCCCATCTTATTGCAATGTGATTCCATAAAGTTGATGACCAAGGAAAAATGGTCAAGAACCACTCCTGACAAAACAAGTCAAAGCACTATGTTTCACGCTGTTTGCTATTCTCCAAGTCGCTTCTGCAGACCCAGTCTTCCCATTGACACTCCAGATGCGATCACCTTTCCTGATCACCTTGAGGAGCAAACAGCAAACTCAACAAGAGTTCCGTCTGTCCAAGCTGTGAATGCTTCAAGGACTCCAAGCTTCCCTGCCTCCTCGCTGGATGCTGACTTGTTGTATTGTGACACCAAACCAGGCTGAGTCTTCACAACCATGAGGTTCTGAAGTGGACCAAAACACATTGTGGGAAACAACACCTGATCACTCCATGATTGCAGAGCCTGACGATCCATCTTGTCTAGATCCAGGCCCAAGATGGCAGATGGTCCCTGGTCCAAAGTGACGGCCTTGATGCCACACAAAGTGTCACTTCATAGATTGTCTTCCAAAATGTGACTATCGTATACTATTATGACTCCGTGTCAAGACTTCAATTGGTAAAAAGCAAACATCCAGGGATCTTGCGAAAGCGCCTTCAGCCGGCGCCTTGGAAAAGTCAAAGGCAAAGTGGACTGAGCAGAGATACCATCTTTTCCAAAAGAGCTGGGCATCTGGCTATCGCTTCCAAAGCCTCAATCTCCTGAGTGTCGCGATATCCGTCGACGAAAACAACCTCGGCATATGGGAAAGAGTTGGACAGAGCAGCCTTGGAAATCTTAGAAAGTTCAAACCCACACAACTCACGCAACTCTGTTTCAGCATTGTGGCTGCTTGGATCCTTGCATTATCTGTGTGGTCGGTTCCCCAACAACAACACCTCAGTCAAAAGAATCAAAAAAACAAGGCCCTGAATGGCCGTTGCAGTCTTCAGATGTTGGGAGGCCTAGGATCACGGCGAAAACATGTGTCTTTGGGGACATTCCCAACGCTGCTCTCGGTTCGAGCAAGACGGCGAAGACTGCAATCTAACATAATCTAACCATGTTAATGCATGAGCCATGGTTATTTAAACGCCGGTCATGTCCATCTCTGACACCACTTCCAACATGTCCATGTCTTTGTTGCACAAGTCTCCCCAACTGCGCATGCTCGTCAGCAACCTATACGCTGCTTGTGACCCCTGGGACCTTTGGCCGAGTTGATATCAACTCAAGACCCCACCATCTTGCCTTGCAAGACTATCCCAATGAAACCAGCCATGGACTCGGATCACCAACCTGCACTAGAATTAGACTTTTGGAGCTCGCTCAGACTCGATTTTTAAGCTTTTGTGGGCAACGGTGTCACTACGAGTAGGTCGAACATCAAAGTTCATTTGACCCAGCAATGAAGATTGCAGTCCATGGCTAGGCTTGGAGATCCAAGACTCCGCAGACTCTGGCTCTGTACTCTCCACTTCCCCATGGAGTTCCTTCAACTCACTCTTTCATCACTTCCTGATCAGCAACAATGGAGTCAAACCTTGGAATTGCCAATCTGCAGGAAGGAAGCACAGTTGATACACAGCTGTCTTGACTTGGGCCTGCGATTCCTCTGGATATGAATCTGGCTGCTCTGTGCCTCCACAAAGATCAGTCAGATTCAACATTACTCAACAAGATAACAAAGCGTAGCATTATGGGCATAGCATGCATCCAAATGCATCCTGCATACGCTACTTGAGCCATGTTAAGTCATTGCCAGCTTCCCAATGCGAACGTGGCTCGCGAGGCCTTGAGAACTTTGAGCTCCGTCGCTCGACTTGCTCTTCTTGGCCTGTCATGCGACGTAGTAGACGAGTAGAAAAGAGAAGTGCCGTTGGCTCCATCTGCACACCGCCAATCGAACCTGGTTTTGCTCGGTGTCACTGTCCTGTGTCCCATGCGGGAGAGTGGTTGAAACTTGCTTAACGTATTCCAAACAGTTCCCAAAACAGTTGACAACATCTCAACAATGTTGCCAAGTCACCACACAAATCCACACAATATCAAATGCATTCAAATCAAATGCTATATTATTCTGTCCTCGTTCAGATCACCAAAAAGAATGCCTCTCATCTCCGCATCACCTCGCTCTCTCCAGACCCTACATGCCCTACCGCTCTTCAGATTCTTTGAACAGAACACTTCGCAAAAATGGACACCAACTTTTCCAAAGCGCTGCTAAAAAAACAGGGATGTTGGCTGCTTGAGGTGTGTCTTTTGTGTCCTTTACTTCCTTTCGTAAGATCTGCCTCAGTGTCGAACGTTCACGCTTTTTGGTTTCAGACTCTTCCTTGGGTTGAGAATCCTCCAATGGCAAAGAATCCCCTTGACTTTCGAGGTTCTCCCAGAAATCTGCATCATCGTCATCCCCGAACAAAGCCTGCCACGTGAAAGCATTCAAGTCAGACTCACCAATATTCCATAATATTGCGGGCATTCAGGGCGCAAAAGATGAAAGAAAAGCCTCACGCTGGTGGGATGCTGCATGTTCAAAGCAACTTCTTGCCTGCTCCATGGCTTTTCTTTTGGACACTCGTCCTGGCCAAATATTCGCAGACGCATACAAATGCCTGGGTTGAGTACGGGTCCCTATGTGTCACGGTACTTTCCTACTCTTCTGGACTTCCATGGACTTCCTCTAGACAACCGTTTCGTTGATACCGTTTACCCCACCTGTGGCAGGACCACGCTTGCCTCCGGAAGACTTTTCTGGCCTCAACCAGAAAGCAATTTGGAAGTTTGGCTGAGTACAGATGTCTTGCGCATTGTTCGGCCACCTTTCTTCCATCTTTCTCTTCTTATCACTCGTCTTTTCACTCCTGCAGATTCACTGGAGCGAAGCCTATACTCAGCAACCATACTGGAATGAATGTACCATGAATGTATTTTCATGGAGTCCTTGCTTCTTTGCTGACCTGACAAAGTGCAGTACCACAATTAGATTGCCTGTCCAATCTGCCATCATCGACACAAATGGTGCAGCTGCAATGCATTTGCCTTGACATCTGGCCTCAAGAGCTGCAGCAAAAATAATATAGAATCGTGAAGCCATTCAGCCAATCACTGCAAATGTATGGAGTCTGTAAAGACTTGTACAAATGTACGTAAAATTGCAGATGTATGCAAATGCACTGCATGCAGAGTTGCATTGACAATCAGCTCTGTTAGTTCGCAAAATGGAATTGAAAGATTCCGCTGCTGTGAGGGCAATACGTTCTGGAAGATTTTGCGCTTGCAAATGTGTCAGCCTTACCACAACAGCAAGCTGACAAGGCCAATGGCGAGGCTAAACTCAAAACGCCTGGTACACAGCAGGACAGTTGCGGGACAGTTGGCCTCCTCTTCCTCTTCTTCTTCGCTGGAGGAGTCATCTGTGAGGGTATCATGGCATCAAGCACGGAAAAGTCTCAAGAACTGCTGTTTGAAATGTAAGACGGATCATCAATAAGAACCAGTACTCAGTACCCTACATACGATTAAGATGCATCAACAAAAGAATCATACCACTTCGGCGTCCTGTGAAATCTTCGGACTCTTCCCGGTCATTTCGTTGTGAACGTGTCCGTTCAGGGACCTGCGACAATTCACGCAAAGGATTTGTGTGTGACAACCGAGCTGCAGCTTCCAGGCCTGATAAAACAAGGTTTCCAACTCTTGACGTGTTGGTGGAGGATCCAAGGGCTTCAACAGGTCGGCCTTTCATGAATGAGGTCAACAAGTACGTCTGCAAGGTCGGAATCCACTGGATTAACACCAAAGATGTAGGATATGAATGGATCATGATATGATATACATGATTCATCAATATTCATCATGATTCTGTGATGATTTTTTGATCATACATTATCAAGTACTGCACAGGCGTTCCTATCTATTCGATTCGAGACAATGTGAGTGCAACTACACAAGTGGTAATCAAACACGGATACAACGGATCATGTTTGAAATTGTTGTAACTCAATATAACTCGTATATGACTTTCATTCTGTTCATTTCTCTTCATGCTTTCAATCCATAGCAGGACACCATTCAACATCAAACATCTGCCAAATGCAAAATCTCAGGCCTCAGTCTTCAATGGTTTCCCACCAGCTCGAGGGCACAAAGCGATTTGTCCTGGTTGTAAGATTGGCAGCTTGATTTGCTTGACTACAGCCTTGGATACCAATGTGGATTCAATCACCATTCACTGTTCAAATCCGTTCAATTTCCCAGTTTCTACGGGTTTTGTACAGCACGGACGCCTTCTTCGATTTTGATCAATTTCGAGCGCTGGAGTTTCTCGACCTCTGAAAAACTCTTGAATCGAAGGCCAACAACTTTATGAATCTACAGCCGCAATGCAAAAAGAAACATCTGGGCAGCCATGTCATCTAAAAGTTGCCCTGGAAAAAAATAAACTTTGGCAAGTGGAATGGAAGTGGATCATCTTGTGACATGTGTAAAGCATGTGCGGCAATCTGTCTGTGCCATCTGTTTCATACGTTTCGCCAGCTTCAAGGTGATAAATCCAGGCTAGGCATCCAACCGCCGTCTGAGTGCCTCGAAGGCCTGCAATGGACCGAAGGCTCGTCATGTCGTCCTCGCTGCTGACCATCTTGTGCACCTCGTTCAAACAAATCTTCTGCACTTCCATTGATCTTCAGATTGATTTTCATCGTATTTCAGTGATTTTCTGTCTTTAAAGAAGCCAAAACAGCCAGAATCCGCAGGTCTGACTGTCTGACAGTCACATTTTTAGAAGTTCTGATGACTTTTTGGATGGTGTGATTTGTAGGATGCCTCGAGCCATGACTTGTAGGGCATGGTCCAACCCTCTAAAGTCCAAAGGTGTTGCCTAGGCCGCAACGCTGCATTTGCATCGAAGCACCAGAACCAAAGCATTGATTTACAGGTTGGCATGAGGGCCCAACATCAAGCGGTCAGCAACGCAGACTGATGCCTGCAATTGTTGATGGTTATTTAATGGTTGATGCTAGTAACAGTCATCCTAATATTGCTTTTTCGGAACCTCCCACGCAAGACCATAGGCTGTCAAGGAAAAATGTAAGAATGCCCGGAGGCTGTGTCTTGTAACGTGTGTCTTGCATGGTTCCCACCGAATCTTATACGTTCTTATCTTGTAAACAATCATCGCTACCTTGCTGTTCAGTTGTTACTGCATGGAGACATTCCAAAACAAACTCATCTAACTTCAAGGGGTAAGGAGGAGTGGATCGAACCGCTAGCAGAACTGGCCCATTGCATCTATCGAGCCCCGCTTTCGAATACCTTCACCTCCCCGGTAGACTCTCACAGGCCTCTCTCACATTCACAGCTTCGCGCTTTTCCGATTGCTCATTCTGGGCAGTAGCTTGTTGACAGGATAGCACATACCTTGCAAGAGGTACACACAAAACCCAGGTACTGCACTTCCATGTACTTGTTTGCCGTTTACAGCACATGCCATGCTTTGCTACATTGAGCGGTCAACTTCAATTGCGGCAAATCCTTCTCTTCCACTCTCATTCCAACAACCTTGGCTTCTTCTGAATGGCAGAAATCCTGAAATTTGAGCTTGGAAAATTTGGAAAGATCTGGCCACATTGTCTTGCTTTAGCAGCCTGAGGGGGCCGCTGGCACTCCGTGAGGTTGCGTGATGGCGCGAACCGTTTGCAGCTTGGTCCTTTGTGTGATCGGGCCGCTGGCGAACTACCTTCAGGCTAAATACAACAGCTTCCCGGATCTCAGGATGCTGCCCTGTTGACTGGCTGTCCTGGGCCAAATTCACGTACAGGCTGAAGCTGTGTGGTTAGCTTCTCTTAGCAGGTCTGATTCTTCTCTGACTTTGCTCGCAATTTCCAGTCCTCTGCGATTTTGTTGGCTCGCCTGCTACCATTCACCAACTGCCATGCCTCAGTGAAATCTGAACAACTCTCAATGGCCACCATCACCTAAGCTTTTCTAAGCCCTGGACAGTGAGAACATCCCCTGTGAGCAAATGTTCTTTGACAGTCCGTTGGTCCACCTGAGTGGTTGCCACTGATCAGCATTGAATTTGTAGACCAAGGCTGAGACCCTGGCAGTTTTGTCATAGAGGTCAGTCCAACCAGCCTTGACCATCTCCAAATCCTCTTCGCTACCTGCAGAATGAAAAGGCAAACCATCTTGCTAAATCTCCCTTAAACTTTTACTACAAATTTTCGCAACACTGGTGAAAAAAACATGTAGACTGCATTAGCTAAGCAAACTGCCATAAATGCGAGAAAAGCGCTCTCCACGGAGATCAGCTTCAAAGTAGGCCTGAAAGACGCTTTAACAGTTGCCATCTTCATGGATTCCGGACATGTCATGACATGCCCGTCACGATGGAAAGTTCCAGCGGCCTGTCGTCCAAAGGACCTGCCAGTGTCAGCTCCAGAGTCTGCTCGCCAAATGGCAAATTGCCGTTGGCGCCTAACATGGACCAATGAATCAGGACCTCTGTTTGGCAAAGAACCTACATAAAAATATCAAAAACGCAAAGTGTTTCAATGGTTGCTTTAAATCATTGATATTCAGTTATATAAATAGAAATACGTATATAGATAGAACGTAATACAGTAACTTGGTGAGATCTTACCCAACCGGGAGTCCACTCCACACCTCCGGGCAATCCAAGTCGTTCCGGTGGCTCCAGCTCCGCCTGCAATTCCAAACGACGCATCATTGGCAGGACCAGTTGGTGACCCACTGAGGTAGGAACCAAGTTGGATCATCTCCTCACATCTCGATGGTGAAACGGTAAAAGATGGGTAAAACGGTACAACATGAAAAAAAACGGATGAAAAAGGTGATTCCTTTCGAATTGCTATAGTAATTATGTCCTTTGATCATCATGTCCTATCATACCCTATCATCCTCTCGTTCGGTTGGAGTCTCGCGAGTGGTTGTCTCCTTGGCAAGAACGTAGATAGGGTCAGATGCTGGACTTTGCCTCAGAATGCATGCGATTTTTGGCTGGTGGCATCCTTAACGTCCTTAATGCGAAAACCAAGTGACTTAGGAGAGTTGAATTTAGATGAATTTAGCTTCAGACCTGTATTCATAGAAGCCCTCCATAGATCCTGTCAAGTTGAATTTCAAGATGCTGACAAATCGCCCATCTCGCACAGGGTTCATGGACGGAAACGAGCCGGTCTGTATGTTGACTATCTATCTATCTATCTGATCTGATCTGATCCGATCCGATCCGATCCGATCCGATCCGATCCGATCCGATCTCATCTGATCCCATCTAATCTAATCTAATCTACCCTAACCTAATCTAATCTAATCTAATCTAATCTATCTGTCTTCTGCGTATATTATTCATAATCTATATAAATGTCTGTCTGTCGGCCTGCCTATGGATGCATGTCCATATCTATACGTACGTATTATCATCGCTTATCATCTATATCATATCATCTATATCTACATCTGTATCTATATCATATGTCCAAATCTATATCTATATCTCTATATCTCTCATTATCTATCTATTTACCTATCTATCTATCTATCTATCTAGCTGATCCTATGTTTGATTCCCCTTGTTTCATCTTGTTTCAACTTGTTTCAGCTTCTTATCTGTTTCAAAACAATCACTGCAACTAATTGTCAGCAATTTTGCCTCGTTCTGTCTTTGACATTTCATCATAGGCAGCTTTGGCAGCCTGAAGCAAGAGGTATTGTGTGCGTGTGAAAGACATTGTCCTTTGAACATCCACCTTGCATTCAAACAGTCAAGGCGAAAGCACGTATTCTATGGATTTCCCATAGCAGGGTTGCCAATTGCATGACATTGTGCATTGGATCCACAATTTAATGACTGCATACATCTTCCAAAAAGAACAACTACGCTTCTGTCAGCCTCCCAAGAAATCCCACGGTCAAGGGAAAGGCGCACGTAGCTTGTCTCCGCCTCGAAGATCGCAATGCGACTTAGGGACTTGGGACTTGTCCACTACATGCCATCCACAAAAGAGAGTCTGGACACATCTGAGGACCATGGCTCCAGAGCGTGGATCCTTGTGCAGGAGCTCCTGTGTGTCAACCTGCCGACAACAGCAGGATTTTGAAACATGTGAGATTCGTGTCCGTGTTTCGATATTCAACGCAACAGAACATTCATTGGCATCAACAACAAAACGGAAGATGAAATTAGATTTGACATCAAGCGAAGCCTAATTGAACTATCAAGATAGAAATGTAAAAATGTGACTACGCATGTGCCTGGATCCCTTGCACCAGCCGACCCTGGACTCGATTGAGGTTCTCGATTCCTGGCAAAGTTGGTTCATCCGTGGATAAATATATCCAAATTAATCAACAATGGCAGAAGATGCATACCATCCCAGCCTTCGTCAAACTCTCCATTTGCTTTATCAACCTGAAACACAAAACCAAACGTTACAGCATGTTACAGCCTTTGACACAACAATAAAATTTGAGTCTCTAGTTCCAGCATGTGCTAACAAGACTTCAGACGCCGGCCCGAACAAGCTCGGTGTACACTGCAAAGAAGGTTTCAAAGACGGCATTTTGAAGATCCACCTGCTTCACCAAAATTGCAGTTGCAAAGTAGATGTCCCAAATACATGTACTTTCAGTCCATTTTAAGCACTTCATAGCATTCTAGATGTTTCGTGACTAGTAATTGCTAACTACAGACTACTATTCAAGTTTATGCGCTATGAATACGTTTTGAGAGAAGCCGGGGCATATAAAGTCGGTTTGGTCATACCACCTTGCCTCCAGCATCAAGATGCGGTTGAAGAATCGATTGATCTCCCCTGACCTTAGGCGACCGCAGCGAAAAATTTGAGCTCCATCCGTCCTCTACGGTGGTCGCATCTCGAAACTGTGGATCCCCAAATCCAACAAAACATAACAAAACAGTTTTGCAGTTCTTCCTCCAAAGCGTCAAAACATATATTCTCTTGAAGATTCATTAATTCAAATATATTCAAATTGGTTCATATTTGTTGATATTATAGATTCATCCTTTTCTCATACTACGAGTATTTCTTAAAATCAGCTCCCTGGCGGCACGACAACACCGAGGCAACGACTCCTTGGTGCCCATTGCTGCCCAGCTCCTATGCCAAATCGTTGTGATTCCAAGGATGACGGTGATGAGATGTGATGAGTATCGATTAATATGAATAGGTCAAAATTATGTCTAATCTAATCACTAATCTTTGGTAGTCCAACACAATATCGATGGTTCTAAAGAGTAGGCTGTGTTTTGACTTCTTGATCCCTCAAGACCTTGACTGTCGGCGACAGACCTGTCTTGGCTTTCCATCAGCAAGCATTCAATCTCCTGCCCAAGCCGCGTCCTAGGCAAGCAGTGCAAGCAAGGTCTGCGGCTGGAAAGACTTGAAGTCTCAACTTGAGATCACGGCTTGGACCAGACATCACAGACCTCTTCTGCAAAATCCTGGACAGGTATGGCTTGTTCAAGCAGTTGTTCCGTCATGTTTGGTTTCATTTCGAGCTGGGTTCCGGATGTGCAGCACTCACATACATGAAGATCTATGATTGATTCATATGAACATCCATCTGCTAAGATTTCAATCATACAGTGTCCGGTGAGTGTCCGGTGCAGAATTCTAAAACTTCGTTCACCACATCTCTACCCTGGTAAAGATCTGAAAACGCCTGCCACGTAGGCCATCGTCCGCTTGCCTGCAAAATATCTGCCAAGTCATTTCATGTCAGGGCTAGCCAAAGCCTTTACAGAACTGGATGCGGCATACATCTGACTATGAAGAAGTGCATCATAAACCTTTGGCCCAATTTTCATTTTCGGCCTCGCCATCTCCTTTGGCCCCAATAAATGGCAATGCCTGATGTCCCATGAGGGCAAGCTTTGCAGCAATGTGTCAGGAAGCCAACAAACAAAATAATACAAAACACGTCGAAGCCGAAATGTTAAAAAATCATCACAGTATATCATTACAGTATCTTTGATGGATATGTGATATATCAGTAATTATATATTATTCATCGATAAATGGATGCTGGAATTTCTCTTCGCCTCATAAAGAGCCAGTAGCTCAGGCCTTGGAACCATAAATGCAGCAAATTCCACCAGAACTACACTTGCCGCGTCATGATCATGTTTGAAACTGAACAATCTATGACAAGAAAAATATGAACGAAAGGGTAGCAAAACGTTGTAATTTCAAGATGCGTTTCAAGTTTCTACCGAATTATTGAATAACTATGAACAACTCTGAACTACACAGAAGGAATGCTTGACTGTGTACTTTAAGATATTTAAGCATTCCTAAGCATAGCACGCAGCAGCCATTGTCTTGGCTGTATCTGTGTAGAACGTCGCCTTAAGTTTGGTCCAACTTGAAATCAAAATCGGTTCAGGACACAGCTCTCGGATGGGCACAACTGGGGAGCACAGCTAAAGCTTTTTGACCGTACATGTTGTTCACGTCAAAGTCATTCATTGGCTGGTCCGCCACCCCACCTCAGGGTCAATGTGAGTCAATTTCAGTCACATCTCATCATGAAACATTATTGTCATCATCAATAAGATCTTCGTGTTCATTTCTGAAAAGAGGGTGTGAAACGGAAGATTGACTGTCTGTGGCTTCTGCCCATCGACGTCATTCGGTCTCCTTTGGTCACTGCTCCAAGAAGCTTCATCCGCCTGCACAGAATACCATAGAATACCAACAAATCTGGAACGCAATCTAAAGTTCCACAATTTGCATCAATTCGCAGCTTCCACCTGGCAATGGCGCTGTTGAATCGAACCTCACCACCAAGTGGCCTCATCACAGGTTTGCAGCTGATTCACTGTGACGCAAAATGGATCAACCATGCTAAGTGCAGAACGTTGTGAGAACGAGGAACTTCGGCGGGACAAGCTGGTTTGCGCGATGCACCCTTCCAAAGCACTGAATAGCCTGCAGGACAAAAAGAACGCAACTGGAGCCGCTGGTACCGATCTCAATTACTGAATCCGAATCGCATTGCATTCCGACAATCATGGCGTATCATTTTGTATCAATGCTGGGATGTAATAGGCATCCGAATCCTAGATATCCTGAAAAAAACATTTCAAGATTCCGCCTTGTCAGCCCCCCAAGGCAGCTCCAAAGATATCATCAACCGTCTCGGAGGCTGGAACTCTGCGGTGGCCTTTCACAACGTACGTGGGTTTCCCATGGTTGACAATCAACCATCACGATGCAATGGTTTTGCCAACTTAAGATGCAGTGACAAGCATAGCCTGTCGTCGGTCTGCGTGAAGAGAGATGCCTGCGCTTGCCACCTCTGTCACAACCTCAATGGGAACAATTGATTCAAGCAGATGTCACTTTCTCGCTAAATTCATTGCTTTTCCAACGCTGCCAGCTGCACTCCCATCTGCTGTGGCTCTTGCACAAATCTTCTTTGTTCCTTTCTGGAAGAGGCCCTGCAGAAAGTATACAGGCATGCACTCTTCAAAACAAACTGAAAATGCATCGGCACTGCTGTTCATCTTTGCTTTTTTGCTTTACTCGTAAACACTGTTCCGCAATCCGCGATACTGTAATCGTCATCGTCATCATCGTCATCATCCTCATCACCAGCATCATCCTCATCACCATCACCATCACCATCCTCATCAGCATCAACAGCAGCACCATCTGGGCACAGACTCAATCAGCCTCATCTAGTCTTGATGTCACACCATGCGACCCACCAGAGCCGACCTGTTCCACCATGTTTGCTCCATCAGATGGGCATCTCAGCTCCTGGTCGTTGGACACAAAGCATTTGGAACATATTGGAACCATGCATCCATGCCACACTGTAGAGTGCAGCAAAGAAGAACGGGGAAGTCCAGCAATGGCTAGGTCAGTCTGACGACTATATGAATAAAACAGCTCAGCTGCCTGTGACAATAATCAAAAATATTATATGTTTAGAGTTTAAAACGAAGCAACCAAGAAAAGTCAAGTCTGGCAATGAAGAAGCTAGGTCTGGCAATGAAGATCAATAATCTGACCGGGGGAGTAAGGTCTTACAATGAAGAAGCTAGGTCTGGCAATGGAGAACAATGAAATCTGACCAAGGAAAATAAAGTCTGACACTGGAGGTATGATAAGGTATGTAAAGTCAAGCAAGGAAGAACAGGTTCGCCTGGCTGCGTCTGCCGGACAAACAAGCACCCAACACTTAGAAAGAAAAGGTGTGACAAGGCAGAACTACATCTGACCATGGGTGAACTGCATTGGCATTTACATTCCATTTCAGTTTTGTTTGCTTTTCACCAACATTATTACATGTTAAAACATGAATGGTTTTCTGTTCAAAAGATTACAGTTGTTTCATCAAATTGGTGGTTTCAAAAACACCCAGACCAACAACCCAACCCAACAGCTAACTGGTACCTTGAGCATAGGCACCAAAATCAACTAGGACCAGGAAATTCTGAGAATTCAAAAATGGATCGATACCTTCAACAAAAGTTTTTGAGCAACAAAGAAGTAATGAATGACTCTGACCGACATGAGAATTACAAACGAAACAACCCATCGGTTTTTTGCACTGTCCTCGCATCGGGCTACCCAAGCCAAGCTCCCATCTTTGCGTCGTTTGATGCGATGTGAGCGGCCAGACATCTCGGCCACCTACGAAAAGGAAGTCGAAATCCAAGCTGATGATACCAGGTGATGAACCTCCAGAATATCTATCTACACCATTTAAAGCATATCTAAAGATATTTAAAGCATATCAGCATATCCATAGAAAATCATGGAAAGGAGAATCATGCGAAAACCTATTGGAAACTACATGGCAATATGGAAGCAATTGATCAACGAGTCACAGAGATGCCAAGATGTTCGCAAAAATTGAGGATAACTCCAAAGGCGTCTTTTGGGAAGGGTTCTATCCAAAACTTGCAAGACTAAGCTCTTGGCTTTCTTGAGACCGCCAAGCCGGTCAATCAGATCATCCATAGCATTGGGCGGAAGGTTCAAATCCTTTGCTTCCTGCAGAATTTCTGCCGATTTCCGTGGCACAGTCTCTGCTTTTGCTATGACCATGCTTGTGCTGCCAGGATCGTTTGGCACTGGTATCCACCAATCTTTGACAAAAAGTGTCCACCCCTTTTCCCATCATTATCCTTCAGCAATTGTGACTTCGTCTCGTTGGCCCATGGCACTTCTTGGCCATCTTCACCTACGTGTACCGCAGCTACAACACTGCCGCAACGTAGTCGTACGAAGAACATACCCTCCAACACAGACTTTACGCAATCATGCAGAATTAACATCACAGCAGGGCCTGTCGTTAGGAAACATGATGAGATGAAATGCCTTAGATGCTCGCAACATTTTGCAAGTTCCGATCTCATTTCATGATATTTCATGTCATTTCTGGGGAGCAAGCTCGACAATCATTCCAGGACCAGAGAGATGGTCATCAAGCACTGGGTCCTTCACTCTGGTATGTCAATAGATGTCAATAGTATTGATTTGCGATGCTTTCCAAAAGTTGAAGCAATTTCTGCATAAAAACTCCTGGAACGACAGAGTTGTACCCTTCTTCAGTCGCTGACGAATCATAGCAACCTGGAAGGTCCAGGGCTGAAGATTCACCAAATTTCACTGATCTTGAGCTGCTTGGATGTGAAGTTGCAATACTGAATTAGTGCGTACCCGAATCTTGCCCACAGGCTTGTCATTGATCTTCTTCACATGCCAACCTGTCCGAGTTTTGATTGATCTTACATGATGTTACTGTTCAACGCCCAGCATCCAGTGACATTTCAATGCAAAATCTGCCTAGAACCATGATTCAGGATGATTCAGGTAGTCATGCCGAGCTATGCTGATGCCTTCAAGTTCGGCACGGCGAACTGAAGTGGGGCCTTCAATCACCTGACATGTCAAGCTGCAGTTTGGAGGCAAAACGTCTTGAAGGTAGGCACCATCCATATCGAAATTCACAGCATAGACCACCTTGGAAACTACAACACGTTCTCCAAGATCATCATCTGCCAGCTCCAAAGAAACTGGCCTCAGCGAAAAAAAACAAAAGAAAAGAAGTGTAAGCCACTGCATCGATCACTCCAGACTCTCTAGACCTACACCGCAGTTGGATTATCTCGATGCATCTCCTCCCATTTTGTCTGTTTCCGTGACTAAGTGGTCGACTCCTTGCTCTCGGTGGCAAAGGCATTCACGACCTGACACGGCAACAAGTTGTTTCCATAACAAAAGTACAAAAGGCGGGAAAAAAATAAACACACAGATTCATCAAACATTGCAATTGAAAACATTAAAGCCAACCAACCAACTAAATGCACGTACTCAAGCGTTTTGTTATTAAAGAATCATGACGACAACTCAAAGGGCCAAAGGTAAGCTGCAGACGAGTCGGCGAACACTAGAGGTTCGGAAGATCAACTTGCAGGGCACAGAGCATTTCAGCAAATCCTGGTCCACTGAATTTAAAGGTCACGAAGTTTGTGGTTCATGGTGGGTGATGGTACATGAGACCCCAAGTGAACCCATGCTAATCCATCTAAATACATCTCAATCCAAATGTGAATCCACCCGAATCCATGTGCCACATACATGAAAAAAAATAGAACTTGAGTAAAATGGCGTTGCACATCCTAAATTGATCTCCTCTGCGCGGCTGATGCGGTTGCCATCTGCGAAAACTAAGCGGCTCAATTGAGCCACCTGAGCACGAAAGATAGAGATCTCACGTTCATCCTCTTCGGTTTTTCAAGCATTTTCTGTATTGAGAAGATGCATTTGCAGCCTGCTTTCCACCAATGGAGAGCTTGCTCTTCAATGCCAAGTTTGCATAAAGGCAAGACTGGACACTTGCCAACGTGCCCTGCTCAGAAGTTGTGGAAGCTGAGATTGAGAGCTGCAACATACGTGGCACTTGTTTTGCAAAGTCTAAATCTAAAGCAACCAGAGTGTCATTGCATGTCATTGCTGGTCCAAACCTGCCTTTTCCTTGATATCAATCTCCGTGATGCCATCATTCACCTTGGTTGGTTTTAAGAATCAACCTGCTTCAGCTGTTGGTGCGACCCAACACCTAGGCTCAGGGCACTGTCCACAGTTATGCGGCCAGCCGTCGCCTCCTTCAGCTTGTCCTTAAGTTGGGATATGTTTGGGGGTAACCTGGCATACCGGAAAACATTTCTATATCTTTCTACTGTTTCCTCTCGTTTTCTCAATGGAACGTAAGCTCCTGGCCATCCTTGCCTTTGATCTGGCCTCGCCGGTTGCCCAGATCGAAATCACAACCTGGCTGAGGACATGCAAAGCTCATTCAAATGGAAACGGTGCAGTCCAATATTGAGTTGGCCAAAGCCACGTTTGATCGGATTCTATTTATGATTCCATGAATTCTATGGGTGTCTTCACAAATGCAAAAATACTTAAAGGCCTGCTTTGGCCTCTTCAGTCAATGTCCGTAGAACAAACATGAACAAAGCATCTGTTCACGGCCTGCTCACCACGTTCAACTGCTTCTTGGGCGGCGACGCATGCGGCCGGCACCTGCAACAGCGGGCCATCGATATGAACCGCATGGAATCCAAGCCCGCTCACGACAGCCCACCTTCGCCGAGTTGCAAATGGCTTTGAAGAACCTCTGTTGCCTTAGCGGTTTGGTAAAGGAGCAGAGTTTGGGTTACTAAGTCACTAAATGCCTCCAAACTTCAGGATCTCACGCGCCCCAGTAGAATTGCCAAAGCCGTTTGGTCACAATATCGTCCTCCTCATCGTCTGCCAACTCCTTGATCAATACACTATCATACAATATCAATGGACTGCATGATGAATCCATGGATAATCCGTTCATCAGAGCTTGAGCCTTGGAATTCTTTCGGCTTGGTGCTTTGCCTTTTTCCGCCTGGCAGTGGAGAAAGACTGGACGAATGGCGATGCCTTAAATAGCTCTAAGTTGGTGCCTGCTTCTGCAGGAGCTTCCTGAAAAAGTAGTTGCGGTAGGTCTCTTTCAAGTCTTTGCTGTGGATGAACTTGCAGAACCTCAGGAAATGTGTGTGAGGAATGCCTTTTGACGATTGGAAATGCTGAGTTGCCCGGCATCTCCAAGAGCTTCTGCCTCGAAGCATGCAGTCATTGACTCGTCAAAGAGAAAGGTTGTAGAAGTAAAGGTCTTTTGTCCAACTCAGTTGCAGTCCAGAAGTTTGCTGCAGTATCATAGACACGATACTGATCCTGGCTGTCTGATGAACAACTTTCCATGGTGTCGTGCATTTTACGATATTTTGAGACTTGAGTCTGAAAAGAAGGACTGGGTGAAATAAATAAACTGTTACCTACAGCAAGGTGAAACTGCAAGGGGAAACGAGGATATACCGGTAGTCAAGTGTGCAAGATTTGCAAGACACACTTTGCATAGTCACTTCACTGTGAAAGAAAGTCTAGCACAGTCTTGCTTTGTCCCGGAATCGCCAGAGCAGCAAGAATCAAGCACCAAATGCAAATCGGTTTGGGATTGATGGCTTAATCAAACTCCGTTCTATACGGATGTGTGTATTTTTGGGCTATGTGGTATGGGTCAGTTATTCGAGTGACATTGTCTGCAGGCTTCAAGAAAGTCCTCTGCCATCCCGTTCTGTTGCAATTGGAACTCTGTTCCAACCTAAGGGATCAAAAGCCACCCGTTGTCAGCAGCCAAAGCAGTCATGAACGAAGTTTTCCAACATATTCCACTGGGCTGAAAACATAGGCCAACGCACGGCAAGACATCGCACCAATGGCCTGACTGCGAGGACATAGCGTCTTGAAAAAGGCCACACAAAAGTGTATGGCCAATGCTTGACATTAAGACACACTAAACTACTAAATAAATCTAAAAAAATCTAATATTATATAGATATGCTCTTACTAGTAGCATCTGCTAGCTACTAGCAGTACGAGCCTTCATGTTCATTGCAAACATTTCCATTGCTGCAACACCTGATGCATTATACGATCATTGGCAAGGTGCGAAGCAGGGTGAAACGCATTGAAACGCTACACGTATAAGAACCGGCACTTACAAAGACAAAAGCCGATCAGAAAAAGAAAGTTGAAAGTTGTGTGCGCGAAAGAGTCACATTCCAGTGAGATCCGTTCTGCATTCACTATTAACGGTGCTTCTGTCAAACTCAGCCTTTCACCATTTGATTCAATGACCTTCTGAAAATCTCCAAAGGTGTCAAATACACTGCCTGGCCCCCAAACCTGAATGTTCAACGGACTTCAACACATCAAGTCCGAATCAAGTTCCTTTCTCTTGTCTCGTGTTTTCGTGTTGCATCGTATGCCAAGCTCAGTTTCCGGCCCCCAGCCGGCTCATGTAGCCGAGATGCTGGACCTCAAGAAAAATCTGGCTACATATCTCCACCCGCAACCGCCAAATGTAATTGATCAGATGTATATCAAAGTGTAGTCACTGTACATAGCTTGATTTGGGATTATTTAGCTATATAGAAGAAAACAAAACCATCTCAGTTCAGGCTAGGATGCATTCGATCGATAAGAATATCCGCACCGAGTTGGACTAATCGTTGTAGCTCTGGAATTCCACACCTCTGTAGCAGCAGTGGCCGAGACATAGAGCACCGGAGCCTTGTCACAAAGAGTCGGAAAGCTCAGCATGGGCAAAAACCGACCGGAAGGCAACTGCTTGGATTCTGAAGCATATCAATTCAAAACCATTTCAGAGGCAGGCATTGAGATAGTCATTGAAAAATATCAACTATGTGAAGCATTACATCGCGACGTATCACATGTTTTCCCTCTGCACATATTTGTTCTGGAAAGTCGGGCTTAGTCTCTGACCTTTGGGCAGAATTGTTGCAAACGATCAACGTAAAGTCCAGTCTTCGTGCTCGCCTGGCTCTGCGCTGTAAAGTGACCAGGCCATTTAAAGGATATATGCACAGGTGAGGATGATGCGGCATGATGGGACATTGACATGACAATTCTTCCATCCAATCCATTGCCTGATCGGGCTTGTCCGGGACGAGATTCTTGGCCTCTTGAGTTGAATAAACAATATAGACAAACCAAGGGCAACTGAGAACCATTCGTATGATTTCAGCGGACCTTGTGAACTTCGTCGAAGCATATCAGGCCAGATGCCTCCCAGACGTTCGTTCACCCGAAACCACTCGCAACGTTACTGCTATGGTCGCCATGGCCACCATGGCCCTGCCTTGGCCCCACCGAGCCACTCAACAAGCTGTCCCAACCTTGGTGGTACAACAACTGCAGGCTTCAATTTGCAAGGAAAACTATGACTGTGAAACATTGTGAACTATATTATCTAATATTATCTAAATAGATGAGACTAGATGAAACTTCATGAAACTTCAGGCATTTGGTGCTTCAAGACTCCTGACCGTGCAATTTCGATTCGAACTTTGTCGTCTTTTGAAGGTCATCGAAAGCAATGAAGTCTGAGAAACTTCACAAAATCGTTCCAATCTTTTCAGGTGCTGGCCGGGAATTCCAGGGGTTGAGCTCACCAGTGTCGTCCTCATCGAAGCATAATGATTATTTTGAATCGATCGGTTTCTCAGACTCTGAAGAGGCGCCTCACTGGACACAACAACATACAACTCGATTCAGTTTAGAACATAGAGTGGCATGAATGTCCTTACCATCAGCATCCTCATCACCGTCCTACAAAAGTTGGATAGGTGACACATGAAGAAACGCTCGATGGCTGACCAGCCTTTGAAGGCTTCTTCTTGTCCAAAACACGCTCGATAGACAAGGTCACTGGTAGCTCCAGAGCCTCTAAGCGCAAGGCTTTGGATTTGTTGACTCGTGACTCATGACTATACTATGATTATCTATTATGAATTAATTCATGATCTATTATCATTTTACCATATTCTGCCCATAGTATGCGTATGTATGCGTTATGTGTCGCTTGCGTCTTGCATCCCAAGATCTTTGAAGACCCAGAATTCCGCCTGCAGCTCCTTGAAGTTCTTAACGCTGACAATCCTATCCTTAGATTCAGAACTCCAAATTCTCGCCAAACAAACAGAAAGTGTTGCACCATACGAATCATACAATTGCCATCAATTGCCAGCTTTCGATGTGCTGTCAACAAGCTCTTTAAGGCCCCAAGCGCCAGCGCGAAGTTTGGCTTGGCGTCCAGTGCCATCAATTCCGAAATTGTGGACCTTACACTTTACACGTTTTACGTTTTAAGAGTGATGTAGAAGGTATGTAGAAGCATGACTCTTTGAAACTGCATCGACGTCAAGCTCGTAAATGAATCTGCAGCCTGCAACTCATGTGACTGTGCATGCTACCTGAGAAACAATCGCCACAGCTTCCATTGTCTGAGGTTTCGGACTGCTGTTGTACAGCGCAGCTTCTCGTCCAAGGCATCAACAAGCTTGGCCTTCCCCTGTGGTTGGCATAGCACGATGCTTACCAGTGACATTTCTGCGAGTTAGCTACCAGGTATCATGCAGCTTGTGAAAAATCTTCAAATGTTTTCATTCCCTCATACATCTGATACCACCATGCCTGATTCGTTGGGACGTGTTTGCGTTGTTTGCACTCACACCCTGCAATAAATCAGTGCTAAGAACTCCCCAATCATCTGGCCTCTTGGCTGTTTAGCGTGCAAGGAAAGACCTGACTTCAAAATACTCTTTCAACAGTTCTGCATTGAAAATGTTTCAGGCAAAAGCTTGCCAACAAATGTTGCACAAGCTGGGATTTGACTCACCTCTCTTCGCTGGCCGGTCTGCACAAGCAGCGAATAGGTGAGAAAGATCACCTTGGAGCTCCAATTATTGTGGAAACCTGTCAACCCATCAACCTGAAAAAACAGCCGGGCACACCCCATCTCCTTCGATGCCCAAATGGCGTATCAATTCCTCCAACTGAAGGTGCAACAAATGGATGTACATCAATGGCTCATGTGGTTGGAAATCCAGGCTTTGGAAGCTGGGAATTATTTGGAGATACCGTTGATGGAAGAAATCCTGCACCACCTGAGATAGATAAAAACCCTGCAAATAATGGTAGATTCTCCATATCAACTGTGCAGGATTTCTTCCATGAAGAGTATTTCAGGATGCTTGATCTTTGAAGCCCATCAGCTCATCGATCGTCCTTATTGGCAGATGTCCCCTTCTTATCCAAAGATCCACTGGGTGGCAATTTTCGCATCGGCATACCTTCAAACAAAGCTCATTCAGAATCATACAAAAAAGGGAAGAGTCAGAGTTTCGGCTTCATGAATTTCATATGGATTTCATGACCTCATTGATGTTTATGTAAAATGCTCAGAGCCAGTAAACGAAATAACAAATTCCCTAAGACGACATGTCTCTGAGACGCTCACAGGGAATGTCCGCCCCAAGGTCCTGCAAGTCTCTACCTCAGTCAATTCAAAACCAAAAACCCTTGCCATTCGACTGGGAACTCCTCGTGAAGCACTGATTCGTTGAGGTCACCCGACATGCATCGTAGTACAAATCACCTGAAAACGTGGATTGAAAAAAAACAAAGAAGAAAAAATGCGACACAGGTGGATTGAGTGACAATTTGTTACCTTGCTAAAACCCTTCTGTTCACATTTTCCACAGTCCACAAGCAACGTTGCAAATTCCAATAAATTTTGGGGTCCAGGCTTGTTGCTGAGACCCAAATGGACCCTGGAATGTCAGAATCAAAAAGCTTGAAGAAGTTGACACATTTCAATGCATTCTAAAACCAGGGCAGCGTGACGTCTGTGCCCAGAGTTCCACATGTGGTATAGCAAAGCAGAGATTACCCTGAAGCAAGCGGAAATAAATGAAGCACATTGCCTACTTCATCTCATCCAAGTGAAGGGAAAAGTTGCAAACTGTTGCAAGAACAGAGCGCACACATGTTTCGTGATGCAGGCAGCCAAGTCATTCAAAGTCTGACACAGTTGAATTGTGTGATAGCTTTGCAAACAGCCGCTATCATGTTGCATGCACATCCTGGCCTTCCCTTGCCGCATCCAGTGCCATCACCAAGTACCTGTCTCTCAATCACCATGTTCCAGTTGGGAAAAGTTGAATGGACTGGAGTGTTTGACAGTCTGTTAGTCACCCTGTTAAGCTTTCTGCCTATAGTGTAGTGAGACTGCACAAGAAAACAAAGGGGCACGTAACCTGCCGTTCGACCGTCCGGTAGCTGGGTGCGGAAGCGTCGAGCGGCAAAGCCTTGCAAAACCAGCGTTGCCATTGGGCCATGTGATCTCAAATTGGTCGCAAAATCTTGCTGCAGACCCTGTGGGCTGCAAACAATTTTTTAACAGTTTAATGCAATGCTTCAAAATACTTCAGAGGTCTGCTGGGGCAGGGCTGGGGCTGCCGCAGACGGTTTCCAGCTGGAGAGAAGACAGCCTTCCCTTCAAAGCAGAATCTTATAGAAAAGCTGCATTGAAAAGCTGCATGTCTTTGTCAAATCTACGGATTCCAAAAATTGGATTCCAATTGTACGGATCTCCTGGATCTCCAGGGATACGTTCCCTACCTGGGCCACCAAGGCAGGCAAGGCCAACGCATCTTCTTCAGTGAGCTCTGGCCTTGAGGCAAGTGCAGAGGACAGATATATATACATGGATGAATGATATCAATATATATATATATAAATATATATAAACATATCAAATGTCAAGTGACATAGAGATAATGAATCAATGAATGTGAAATGAATAGAAACGAGACATCTTGAAAAATCATGATAGTCACTGGTCTCATCTTCTTGCACACAAACAACTTAGTTCTTCACAAGCGGATGCTTGCAGCAGCACGAGGCTCTGAAAGAGGGTCGGGATGATCGCAAGTGCTTGATTTCACCTTGCAATGGGGTCCCATTGAATCAGCAAGGAGTACTGTACATGTCTGGATGGGAAGGCATGCAGTACTTCAGCCAGCTCACTACAGTGGACCGGCGCAAGAGAGTCATTCGCTCGAATTCGTTCTCCAACGCCTGACGCGTACAAAAAGCTTCGGTGGTGTTTCGGACACTGTGCGGCCGTGCGGCGACAATTTGACACCACAAACAGGGCCAGGTTTGCATTGACAATATCTGCATCACCGCTTGCCTGCAAACATGCGATTTTAAGCCAGAGTACGTGTTAACTCCCACGGTTTATGTGCTTTCCAACCCGACACATGACGTGCCCTCGATTTTAGGCTACCAGAATCGAGAAGACAGCACCATCGACTGTACTATCGACCAGTGATGTACATCATATGTATACATCTAGATTATGTTCCAACACTCTACACAACATTCCCTGCAGTACATCTTCATACAACATTCCACAGTGGTCATCAAGTGTGAGGCAATCAAGAGCCGCCTGTGCTCCACTTGAACCGGATTTCGAGCGCTCGGGTACACCAGGTCTGATGAAATCAATGCTGACCTCATCAGACATGTTGACGTCAGAACCATCCGTCCAGTCTTGGTTGTCTTCTGGTCGATGCCCTCGGGAGATCAGGTCGTCCATCTGCTGCTGGGCGGTACGATTACTACCCACAGGGCGCACTTCACTTCTTCGACAATCCATCTCAAAGCTCTCTGACCGAACGAAGAGGAAACATTTCTTTTGACCATGATATCCAAGTGCCACAGGTGTCGCATGAGTCCATGTTGGTTTGCCTTTCAAGGGTGCCAGAACTTCAACTCCACTGGCTTTGTTCAGGGCCCATCGAGGCCACCATTCTGTTTTCTGCTGTTGCGGACTTGGCACATTACGTGGAATAGCTGATCGCTCGAAGGCAGCAATTGCTTCTTCAACTTCAGCAAATGTGAAAACTGTTCCACGATATTCTTTGCCAGTTTCAGCCCACTTGCGAAGGGTTGGAAAGAATCGCCGTGCCTTCTCGGCATCTGGCTGCGGTTTGAGGACCGCATTGTACAGGAAAGATGCTTTCTCACTCAGCCCTTCGGCCATGGCACCTTCACAGCAGGGCTGTGCCCAAGTGCCCAGCAGCCGGGGAAAAATCACTGAAGAGTTGTTCGATTCTCATCTGTTCTGTGCTTTCAATCTTCCACCTAGCAAACCATTAGTCTATTAGTGTAACAAATTAGTGTAACAAATATTGCCATCATATCATGCCATCCACATGACACTCTGAACAAAGCACTTGCTGCACCTTCAGTACACAAGAAGCAGAATGTGAAGGCAGTCATTTGTTCATTTCGTTATGTCTCCTTCGGTATAGGTATTTGTTGCCCAAGATGCATTGTGTGTTTTCCATGTTTTTGCTATGACAAATTATGCTAACATCGCATGAGCCAAAGGTCGTTAGGTGAATTCGCTATCACGCTGTCCATCGTGTTCGCTAAAATGTCTCAAGAACATCTCAGTGTATCTACACAACTCCAAACATGGCTGGGTAGCTGCAGTACTGAATGAATCCAATGAAAAAAAAACAGCCAATGCCAACCTGCACTGGCGTGATCGAATATGAATACTGAATACAGGCAAAAACTGGCCAAAAACAAACAGAGCAGAAAATGCAACTCAATATCTTCATCAGTGTGTTCTTACGTTGGCCCGCAGGCGGTTTTGGATCCTCTTGTGGCTAAACATCAAAGACCAAGAAGACTCGCCGTCAATGCCACCCTGACTTTTTGAAGCTTCTTCTGAGTGAACGGTTGAGTGCTGGCAGCAAATTCCTCAGGTTCAGCACAAGTGGTTGTTCCAGAATTGCTGCCATTACTCTGCCTGGTTTTTGGAATGAATTCAGAATCAACGTGTTGCAAAGGCTGTGCAATTGACTCTCCAAGGAAAACAAATGGGACCAGTGAAATCGTATGAAATCCAGCCGAAGTGGAGGGGACAAGTAGTACAGTCTGTACAGCTATTGCGCATATAATAATTCATAACTCTTTGTGAGCCATATTTCCCCATGACACGGTACACAGGGGTGATCATGGGTGGGATTAAATTCAGTAGTACTATCTTTGCCAGCCACTGGCCCCAAAGCCACTTCTGTTTTTCCCATGTTTTCCCCTCACATTTCACGACGGAAACCATGGTAGTGACTAGCAGTGCCAACTCAACCAGCCTGTCATGCAGTTGAAGTTGCTGAAGAAACCTGCGCAGCTCCATAGATCTCTTTTTGCATTCTACCTGCAGCTTTCGTTGCTCTGTGTCTGTTCTCCATCCCCAGTTTGGAAGCATCCCACCAAAACAGCGGAAACTAATTGGGAGTGCATGGTCTGCATACTGCAATTTTCCACGAAGACAATCCGAGCGTATCTCTGACATCTGGCAATCTCGAAGTAGAAATATGTTTGAGATGCAAAGAGCATATCGCCACATTGCTTGAAAGTTTCTGTGATACAATGACCTGCAAACATCTAGAATGATTTCAGGGGCGTTTCACTTTGCTGCATTTATCTGGTGGGAGTAAGATCTTGGATCGACTCATAAAAACCACCAGTGAGACGATAAAAACGCATGCGTTTCCTTCAGAAAGCGCTGCGCTCTCCGGCGGTCTATACACAATCCATGCATTTCAGTGAATTCTCAAGTGCCTGAATGAGCTCACTGGGTTTTTGTTTGTCCAAGCTTGGAAAACGAGTCCTGTCTTAGACTCACAAAGCCTTGGAACTGTGTCAAAGGCACAAAAAGCTCTTCAATTAACTTGAAATCTTTGTACAAGCGATGTGGTTTTGCTGATATGCAAGACGCAGCTATGCACCCTTCAGCTCTGGGAACACAGTCTGCCTGTAGTCGCAGAAAACACTGTGGGAACAAACGCACTGTAGATGTCTGGGATCTACATGATAAACGCACTGTAGAAACCCTTCAGAAGATACATTTGAATATTGAAATGTCATACTACAAATCCAAAGTGTAGGTAGCACATGTGTAGCAGCATCCTCTCAACGACTGGACTCCTTCGAGTGCTGTGAATGCATAGGTCCTTTGTGGCTCTGAGTTCCGAGTCTCTGACAAGTGCTTCTTCAACGCCGCAAAGTCCCTGCAGGGATGAGAATTGAAAAAATTGAAAGAGGCACTACAAAATATTGGAAACATGTCTGACTATCTCATCCTATCTCATATTATCTCTGCTTTTGCAAGAATCACAAAATTGAATGTCCCTGCCTGGTCAAGACCTTTGTATCTTTCTTGATCCTCATGTTGCATCACCGACAGCAGCTTCAAATGATTTGAAATCTGTTTGCTGTGGCCAAAGTTTCTGCGTCCAGCCTGTATATGTCAATACCACGTCCCTGTCCCATCATTTGCCTGAAGCTGCAACTTGCAAAAGAATGTCAATCCAAGAACTAAAATGCAACATGTTCAACTCCAATGTTTTTATCAAATTGCAGAATGGCAGTGCAATATTGACAATATTCATGATTTCAGAAGACTAGATTCAGATTGCCTTTCATCTATTACCTTTGCTAAGCACATTGAGGTTCGCTGCAGCACCCCCCCCAACTTGCAAACTGGCCTGACTGCATGGGCAAACTCAGCCTTCCACACTGATGTTTGATGAGCCGTTCGGTTACTCAAACATCTGCACTGTGCTTCTCACTTCTGTGCTTCCCATGTTGTTGTTGTTGTTGTTGTTGTTGTTGTTGTTGTTGTTGTTGTTGTTGTTGTTGTTGTTGCTGTTGTTGTTGTTGTTGTTGTTGTTGTTGTTGTTGTTGTTGTTGTTGTTGTTGTCCATTCCACGAATTACACTCACGGGCATCAACACTATGACTATTACTCTCATTCTATCAAATTCTATCCATTTACCAAGGTGCTACCAGACTACAAAACAACACAAAAAACAACTTCCCAAATCTTGGCACGATCGAAAGCGGCACCTGCATGACAGTTCCATTGCCACCAAGGTCCAGGAGCTCCCAGAGTTCAGATGGTGTGTATCCATCTGCAGCGATGCCTAGCTTTCCTGATTTGCGGAAAGGTCTTCCAGGTCAATGACCGTCAATTGTGGTAGCTTTTTTTGTGTTTCAATCTTGGAAGATCAAATCTAAGATGGCAAGAATGGATACAGGATACATCGTTAGTAAAATGCCTATATATAATATATATGTCATTCTCTTTTCGAGATTGAGTGTACATCAAGTTTAAGCCTTTAAGTATTCATTTGTTAAGTGCTTACTCTTCTGTTTTAGACAGTCACTTCCAGACTCTGTGGTTTGCTGCTTCGTGGCGTAGCAAAGTTTGAACTCTGTCTGTATAAAGACTGGTTGTCAGCTTGGTCTTCGTCACATCACCTGGAGAAAGTTCACAACGTTCCATCGATTCACTGGAGGAAGCTCAAGAGATCCTGTCCTTCAATAAAAAAAATGATTCTATTGAGAGTCATTTAAGTTGGAGTCGTTGGTTTGTGCTGCAAAAAGCTTCAGCCTGTGTTGTCCAAGTCCATCTTATAGAACAGCTCTGCAGCGTCTGCCTGAGCTCTCAGCGGGATGCTATTGCGAGTGAGAGGCATGACTGGTTGTCAACGTAGAATCTTGAAAAAATATCGCCAAGAACATGACACTTGGATCATTGTCCATAATGGATTGTATAATATACAGTATATGTAGATAATATGTACCAAGGGTAGGTATATGAACAATGGATATACTTTCACAATCTTTTCGTCCAGTGGCAATCCATTGTCGCCTTTCCTTCTCCCACTCCTGACGAACCACCGTCTCGTCTGTCTTCTTGCTCACCTGGGAAACACGTCACCAGTTTCGCCTCCCGTCCCGAGACCATCCACCAGGCCACCAGGCCTGGGCATTGTCCACGAAGATGCCAGTCCTTCGAAAATCAGAGAACGAAGTGAAGTTTCCAGACGATGACAACTGTTGTACGTTTACTGCAAAATTGGAGCACAACTGGTGTTTCAGCATTTAGTTGAGCATTGAGAGTGAAAATCCAAATCCGAGCCGCATAATATTCAAGCAGCAGAATACCTGAGTATGAACGAGCTAACAAGGGAATGCAAAATGATGCAACTGCCATAGCTTGACTCTGCAGAGTGGAGACAGGAGCTTCTTTTTGAAGACATCTTCTCTAAGAGTGCCAATCTCTCGAGTGGTTTAGTGATGGTCTCCCAGGAAGCACTATCACTTCACTACGTACAGGTGCCATGCATGTTCAGATTTCACAACGAGAAAATGGGGGGCATCCCCACACACACAATCCTTTATTAAGACTACTATAAAATGCCGAGCCACGGTTGAGAAGATGTAGAACAAAAACAAAATATCAACGATCCAATGGATCTCGCTCAGAGGTCTCAAAGCCTCATTCCACAGCATTCCACCTGAAAGCCGCCAACATGAAACAACTGAAAGTTTCATTGGAATGAATTCTTGCCCTCCGTGTAGATTCACATCACATCAACTAAGTGCCTGCTAAGTAATGGTAGAAGGTGAAGGGAAGCTGGGCCCTAGATCCGAATTGGATAGGACCCAGTTGCAATTAGAAGTTGATATGATTATTCGATGAACATTTCTCTGTGCACATTGGAATCGCATGTAGGGAAGCCCCAAGACCCGCCTGAGATCGTCATGAAAAGTGTCAAAATTGTTCGAGATAGCCTCAAAGCATTCAGGTGAAGTCAAGGTGCCCAGTCTGCGTGCCCAAAAGATCACTTACTGTCGGTCTTTTTTTTCTGGATATTTCAACCCACAGTCATGTCATGGGGTGTTTGGCGAGACAGGTACGCAAACAGAAAATAATAATCAATTTTTGCGATTTGCTATCAAGTCACGTTCCATAGTATGTTATCAACATGCTGTCCTTTCCGCTCGTACCAGTCAAGTACGCTGCTGAAAGCTGCATGAACGTCACTCCAAATACATAAGTCACCTTGGTTGAAGGATGATATGCTCTTCCCAGCGAACAGTGCTCAATATGAGAAAAATCCAAGTGCAGTGAATACAATGCAGTGTTCGGCAAAAAGAACATGGAACGACAAAATCTAAATGTGTAGACAGTCACAAGGAGGAGGAGAGCCTTGGTCCAAGTCAAGAAAACAATTCATCAACAGAGAATCAGTAAACAAGCAGCAAGCATGCAGATTTTACTAGAAGCATATTGCCATAAATTACCAACCCTTCCAAATAATATCATACGTATGATGAAGTTGAAAAGTCAAAAACCCACGGCAAGGCACAACTGCCCAAAGCAGTGCCCTGGACGAAGCCTTGATCCCATTGACCATGACTCGAAGGTCGTTGAAGAAACGTACCACTCGGACTATGCGAGCAACGCCTCATTGAGAGCAGCAAAGGCGCACTAAAAGCACATACGATATCGACGATATCATACCATGTGCTACGAAGGTGTTTTTGAGATTTTGATGAGATTTTGGTTCTTTAACATTCTTGTAGTCCAAGGATGTCAAAGTTTCTTCCACTTTGGTGCTCACCTCTGGATACCTCTGGATCAATTTGATGATTCCATGCCAGCCAAGCAACGCAACAAGCGCACCATGCGCAGCATCCGCAAGACTGACCTCAGCGACTCTTCTACAGAACCGGACTTGACCCAGATAATTTCGGGCTCTCCCACGCTCTCCCAACAAATCCCCACATCTTGCAGCATGAACATCATCATCATCATCATCATCATCATCATCATCATCATCATCATCATCATCATCATCATGCCGTCGTAGTCGCTGGCGGCGTCAGTCACCACCACCACCACCACCACCACCACCACCACCACCACCACCACCACCACCACCACCACCACCACCATCATTCATCATCTTAGTAGATCTTCGGACACTGTGTCACAGCTTTGCCAGAAACTTGCAATGTCCAGCCTGGAAACAACTATGGAATCCTATTGAGTATCAACTCGAGATCTAAGTGAATTAATGTGAATTAATGTGAATTATTGGATCATGAAACATTAAGCAGCATTTTAAAGAGACTGCAGCCTCTTTGTTGCCAGAAAGTTAAGACCTCAACAAAAAAGGCCCACACTGCAGCAATTGCATTGGCATACACATCTGCCAGGTCACACATCAATCTCAGGTCTATTTGCTTCCACAATATTAATAATCTCCTCAACAAACGTGGACCTCAGGCCATTGCCATGCCACAATGGGAAAGCATGAGTAAACCTTTCACAAAGTGCCATTTGCTTAAGGTTTGTGCAAGACCAGGACGATATCCAAAATGTTCCAGTGCCTAGCCGTGGTCAGCTTCATCTTTCCAGCTGTGTCCAAAGAAGATCAGCTATTCATAGCTATTCCAAATATTTTCAAGTGCCAGGGTACAAAGCAGGATTGTAGCACGAGACAAAGAATTTCTGATCCGCCTTGGTGAGGCACCATTTGGACATCTGTCGATACTTTTCAGGCGGCTAAGCCTGAAGACTAAGCCGACTAAGCTCCAAGCAGCGAGGCGAAGACCAAGTTCTACTGTAAAGCAAACGTTGAAAATGACGTCAAAAATACGGATCAGCCAATACTGTTCCTCAGTTGAAAGTGATTGAAAGCATGTTGGTCTTGCAAGATCTTGCAAATTGTTTCTAACGCCTTGCTGCCGCTGAGGTGCTGCATTTAAGTTGTTCAATGTGAATTCAGCTTCAATACCAACTAGGAGGGAATTACCCACCATGATGGCAGCTGCAATCCACTCAAAACGCTGATTGAAGACAATTCTCCTTTCGATCATCGGTGAGCAAACCAACGGGTGATTTGAAAAAAAAGCATTGCTGGCCTCGCGAAAACACGCCCAGGTGGCATCTGATCTTCTTGGAGCACACGCCTTGAGTAAGAAAAGGGATGCAGCTTCAGGCTCTGGAAATTCCATCAAATTCGGCTGCATCGTGTTTGACCCTGTTTTGCCATCAGTTCTGCAATTTCGGCAAAGGCCTTTGCACCATTTGTGCTCTTTTCTTCAGAAGTTCTTCATCTCCCTTGGCACCAAAAAATTATCCACACCACTACATGAATCGAATCTGACATATTGTATCGGCAAAAACGGCACTAGAACTGTCGGCTTGAAATCCAAGAATGGCTTTCCACTGGAAATTGCGTCAAGGGTACTTCCTGCAACTTTGTGACTCCCTCAGACAACGAAGCAGAGCTCAGTGGAAGCAGGAGCCCACCGACCAGGTCAACGCAAAAACGAGTCAAAATATTACAAAATGGTGTAAACAAGACAAGTGGCTACTGTACTTGCGTCTTTATTGCCTTTTTTGGCCTCCGGTTCGTCTTCCAATGCCTCAGTTCGTGAAAAAAGTCCAGAAAAGATTCAAAAAAATCATTTTTTGGAAATCGCGTGTGTCCAGCACGTCAGGCCTGGGTGTCCTCCCATGCTGCTTTTCTCTCCTGCAAGCCAACCGCTGTACAGGCCTTTACAAATTTATACAAATGTATTACTATTAATTATGCATCAATGCTTTTTCGATCAATTCTGAAATGATGGAAAAAGTCCTTCTTGTGTTTCTTACCTTTCTTGCGACCGCTCGATTCATATTGCTGCCGCGCCAAATCTTCATCATCTGTGGCCATAGGTGATGTCAACATCTCACCTTGGAAGCCACAACTAGCTCCTATTTGCCATGTACATTCAATAGCCATGTGTAGACTCACAGATTCACTACACTCACTACACACATCTCCCTGCAGCGCACGTACACCGATGCATACCGACCCTTACCGAAGGAGATGTCAGGATCCGCATTTGAATCGAGCATCTAAAGGGATCCTCTGCAAATAAGTCCAGATCCCTTGGCTACAGCGCTTGAAACACAGTCAAACTCTGACAGCATTTGGCAGTGTCATCCTACCACCTTGACATCCTGAATCATCGTTTTGTGCTGTCTGCCTTTGTCTTGGGTGTCATGTTGAATTTCACTCCAGCTGAGCATCGAGTCCCCGGAAAACTTGGATGGGCGTTGCAAGACATGGTCTGGGAAAACGCCAATGGCAGCTTCGGGATTTTGACCTGGTAACGGCATCTGATTCATGTGATCCTGGCGCCACGAAATACATTTGAGAATAAAGGAATCAGCAAAGGAATCAGGAATCAGGTGAACTGCACATCTTGGAAGGCACAAGGGGAAAGCAACAACTCCTGCATGGGTTGAATCGCGCCGGGATTGTGAAGCACTGCCATCATCTCTCTTTGCATGTTTATCAATTGGTGCTGTAGTGCTCCAGAGGTTGCTGCTGCCACCTCAGACACAGATCCATATTAGATCCCATTCCATAAAAGTTCAAACGGCAAAGCTTCGTGGAGTCTGGGGAATCTATATGGAATGTCAAGAATGGGACAGGCTTTCACCGTGTTTTTTTTAACCCCTTCAGCGCCTGCTGCGCACTACTGCGAATCATCTTCTCAAGGCGAACATGCTTTCGATCCTGGTGACTTCGTGACACTCGGAGGGTCACAAGATAGACATCATAATGGTGAGATGATGTCATCTACCATTGGTGAAACTTGGGAAAACACGGGTTTGGGGGTTTTGCAACCTATCATTCTGTCATATTCTGTCAAGCTTCCAAGTCTTGGCGCAGTTTTTCGAATTCCTTTTCGATGTTTCCGGCCTGGGTGAGGAACAGTCAGAGGGCTTTTTTTTAGGCAAGTAGAGTCACAGGTTGGACAAGTCAAATTGAAGATGGGCATTCAAACTCAAACTTCAGCTACTGTTAGAAATGGGATGCATAAGAAGAATATTGAGATTGCAGAAACTGTGACCATGTGGGGGATATTAAATAATTAAGAAATATTGTGCCGAAACAGTTTGGATAGAATTGGATAGAATTACAAGGCAGAATGGCCAGGCTGTTTCCCTGCATTTTGTATCATTTGTCAGAGGAGTATCATTGTCTCAAGAGACGGACCACTTTCAACTCACAAAGGCTAAAGACCAAATATGATAAAGTCATCCACCATTGTCAAATCGATGGGAATCCTCAGCAGCCCACGAAAACGCTGGCAGCTTCACGTGCTTTGGGGCTCATCGCCATGCCTTGGTCAAAGGAGTGTGTAGGTGGGGCCACATCAACGTAAAAGTCATGGATGATGTATCAAATGTTAAGGTAGGGGTCAAATCTATAAATGGCTGCTCATGTACACTACAATGTTGTACATTTACACTTCGCGATCAGCTACAATACATTTCAGGGAATGTCATGATAGGTGATGTAAGTCTGGGAATCTTAGAAACTGTTGTTTAGCAACACCATCACAAGGAAAGACGTCCATAACAACCAACAACTGCATTTCGTGCAATCAAGGTACTTCTCGCTGGATTTAGCCACGCAGCTACAAATGTCTGAGAAACATGCCAAGGCCAGTACTGATGAAATGTTGCTGAACGTTCACTTCGAGCCAAAACACCACATGTGACATGAAGGCCTCTCCCTCGAACATCCCCCCATTTGCGCCAGGAATGTTGGAAGAGCGGACATCACCAATGCCAACCCTCCAGTCTGCAACGTGCCCAGGTCTTTCTTCACTCGGTTCGCATGCACAGACTTGGTCCCAGGGCAGCTGCACCCCTAATTCTCAGCTGAGACTTCCTAGCAACCAACATCAAAGCGTCCACATGCCCGTTCCTAAAAGGTCCATTTAAAAAAGATAGATGACAGCCCCTGAAATTAGATGAAATTAGATGAAATTAGTCAATGTACTGCATGTCAAAGTAAACATGTTTAAGCTTGAAACAGTCAACAGCATCCTCGGATATTGTTGGATGTGCGGAACCTTCTCAGCTCTCACCATTTGGCTAATGCAAATCACTGCAGCCAATGAGTCATTGACAGGACATCGGGTCCTGGTAGACACACAGCACAGCAGCAACATGACTAAGAACCCAGCAGCAACATGACTGATCGCAATGGACAAGAATTCATGCAAACACATCCCTCCTTCAAGCGTGTGTGGTCGTGCCCTCAAGTTGAACATCTTGCCCATCCTAAGCAGCAGTACTACGACACTCAGTTCAGATTCAACTCAAATTTGCTGTACTACAACATTCTGAAAGATTCCTGATGCAGCATTCACACAAACAAATGATCCTGCCTGGCACTGTGACTGCCAAATAGCTTGCTCATCCTGGGGACACCACCAAGATCAAAGAGGGACAACACTCACAATACAAGGCGCTCAAACGAACAGCCCACCTGCCCGTCTCACTGCCGCCAGTACTACCTGTGCGGGATCGTGGTTCCTGGCACATGCTGACTGACAAACTGCAAGCACCCTTTTCATAAAGGCAATGCACATCAAATACATCAGTTAGAATTTAGAATTCGTTGGACTTCAGTCGTTTCATGTCTTTTCTGATACCTCTTCCACAGTGGCGCGCCTGATATGTCAAAGTGCTATAGGAAACTCCTGTCCCAGCATCAGCCAGTGCCAAAGGGGCTCCCCAGTAGATGGACAACGAAGACCGGAGTCGTCCCCACAAGGAGCCACTTGTTGCCATAGCAACACTGGACCTCGGATCCAGCTCAACTTGTCCACCAGTATCACCAACTGGTCCATCTGGTGTGAGCCGAATATGGTCCGTTTGAGATGCATCCGGAATCATTCGAGGTAACAAACCCAAGGTGAGAAGTGGCGCCATGGACTGAAGAACTGCTGCGATCCAAAGGCGATCAAAGCAATGGCGATCATGTACTGTGCCATCTGGTTCCACTCCAAGGAAAGCAAGCAAATAGGTTCCAAAAATGGAAGCCACAGCACGACCCAGATTTTGACAACCTGCAAGCAGTGCAAACATGGTGGCTTCCAAGCCTTCGGGACAGACCTGACACAAGAGGAGGCCGCCCGGGACATAAGCCCATCGCGCGAAGACGTTTTGCAGGACGGTGCCTCCGAGAACAAAGACATCATCCGGAATGCCCAATACAAGATTCTCTCGCGTGAAGATGAGAACACTGGTGGACGACACCAAGCACCAAAGAAGATTGGACGTCAGAAGAAGATTTCGATACCTCCAATGACTCATGAAGTGATTGTAGATCCACAAGCCCATGATTCCAAACGTGCTTGCCACAAGGCCAAGCCCAGTCGTGTAAAACCAAACGGAAAAGTGCGGCCCCATTGGGTAAGATGTTGAATCATCAGTGAAGAAGTAGAATGCACCACCTTCCACTGATATGCTTGAAGTGGACTGCAAGAAAAAGAATGCATTCATCAACCCAATTGTTGGGTTCAGCAAGCAGCCGAATGCTGCGATGATCACAAGCGCCACCAAAGCAACGAGTTTCAGCTGATAGGAGGCAGTGGAGAGAGGATCTGTTAGAGGATTGGTAGTTGGATCCACATCAGTGTTGGTGGCTACCTGAAGAATGACCAGAGAGCCAACACCCATCGCGGCAACCAGGAATGGAATTTCACCTCCACCGCCCGTGGGCCTGGCTGCAAAGAAGGCCTTTCGCCGTTGTGATGCTTCATGCTGTGGGCAGTCTGACTCACCCAACCAATTTCCCACGGCAGGAACAAAGGCCAACCAACTCAAGGGGACAACCAGAAGACAAGGGCCACGAGGACCCAAATATTCCAAGACCCATCCAATGGTCCCAACCGCCAAGGCTTCTCCAATTGTTTGCCCGCCATTCACAAAGGCCATGAGACTGGGTCCTTTTGATGGTGACTTGCGGATGCGTTCTGCCAGTGCTGCCTCCATGAGAAGATCGCAAGTGCAAATCTGTAGGCCAATGCAAAAGTATGCAGTGACGATGGCCGATTCGAAGTGACCAGAGAAATCAAAGTGATGGTGCAAACCAATGAAAGCACAAGCTGGGCAGCCCACCAGCGTCCCCAAGATGCAGTATGGTGCTTTGTTGCGACCAAAAATGGGGAACATGTCACTGGTGATTCCAAGAATGGGTTTCAAGACCCAGGGCAACAGCGCAATTGTCTTCAATGCTTGAAGACGAGTTCCACGTACATGGTGGCTTGCCAAAACCCAGTCAAATGATGTGAATGCGTACATCAAGACAAACCCTTTGAGCACATGATGATAATAACACACTGTCATCAAGAAGGGCCACCCAAAGGTGCGGTTCAGGTCAGCTAGCCACCACCACATCACGAAGTGCAAACCCTGCGAACTTGAATCCTTAGCAGCTAATATCAAACGACAAAAGAATATGCCGATGTGACCAACAAGCCTGCAACTGGTTGCAAATGGTAAATTCAACAGCAACTACACCCCAGGAGATTAACATGGAACCTAAAAATCATACAATTGAAAAGGAAAATCATCTGAACCAAACCATCATTTTCAGGTTCTATGTTAATCTTCCAGGGTGTAATCTTCGATGGGACACCAAGGCTCTGGCTAAAAACAGGTGCAAAGTACATCCACTTGAGCCGGGTAAGCACCAGGGCGCAATCCAAAAGTTGGTGCTGCTAACAAAGACAAAAGAGTTGACAAAAGAGTTCTTGTTTTGGTTCAATGGAAGTGACCACATGACGACATATCATCCATGACTCACATAGCCTTTTGGAAGCAAGCCTTGCCTTGGCTTACGCTTTGGGGCTCTACTGGCCGTTGACCTCAACTGGCTCTGATTCGCAAATATAGAAATGTAAGATGGCTGCAACCGCAATCTCCCACCTTTGGACATTGAGGGGTGAGCCTGCCACAAAAGCTCACTTGGCGCCCTGGCTTTGAGCAAAGAAAAGGCGCTGCAACATGCTGAATATTTTGAAGCTTGAGCAATTCCATCGCAATCGTATTCTGAATTGAAATGACATACGTAGGCAACAGCAGTAGCAACAAAGTGCAGTTGAGAAAATCGTACTGCACATCATCCTATGATGCAATGGAAGGCACCGGTTTGCTTTTGCCACCACGATAGTAATACTTTTGACATGTAACTTGTCAATTGCTCGAAGCGGTCGGGCGGTCAGCTGGGTTTCTTTTTCCAGGAAACCAAGCAATTTTCGGATCTTCGACACTTCGGGTCTTCATGGCACGCCAGGGCGATGGCCCTGCAGTGTAATCGCTAAGGGTGGCCATCAAGCTTGCCTGAAAAATGGTGGAAGAGCAATTAGCATCGCTTGGGGTAGGTCAATTTTCGGGGACTTCCCGTGAAATCTGAGGATCATTGACAGCATCCACACTCTTGGTCTTCCATCCCGCGAATTTCGGCAAAATCGATAGCGTCAAAAGAATTCCAGTACGAGACTGGAATGCACAGCGGCTGCAGGGACTGCCTTCGTGACACAAGTCCATAGTCCAAGGTCTGGAGCAGCTGAGCAGCACACGGATTTGAAAATTACAACTTAACCCTGTGCCATTCGGACAGGGTGAAGCGTTGGCCCTTGGCATTTTAAAAGCCGCAGAATTTGGCCAAACTTGAAAACTAGTGGCGCCAAAGTGGTGCCTGCTGATTCAACAACGATGTAAAATGTTTGCTCAACATTGCCTCAGCCATTAGGATGTGGGTGTTCAACTTCACCAATGTTGCAAAACAAAAGGTGAGCCTCTTGGACTGCATCAATCGCCTGCTCCCTCTTCCTCCTGAGCCACCGAGCAGGTCAGCAATGTTACGTCGTATATCAGATATGATATGTATAGCTTAAACGACAATTCCACACCGCAAAAAATCACGTCCAAACGACTCTGGCTGGGACACTAGAGTTCATGGATGAAGCTCCACTGCTTCCATTTTCACAAATATTCACCAAGCATTTTTTTTCACCTCAACTCATTCATTTTCTATCATTTTCTCGTCTTCTCCCTTCTCCACCTCCTTCATTTCCATTTCTCACAGCATGAACTTTTCACAGCCGTGTTAATTTTCTATATTCATGCTGTATCAACTATTTTCAGTGTTTTCTCTTGGTAAGTATTGTCTCATGTGCTGGTTGTCTTGTTGCGTTTGGTTTTATCAGCGTTGGGAAGTTTGGTCTGATGGGTGTTGGTATGGTTTGGGGATATTTCACTTCCAGTTTCGGGACAAAAATTCACAGGATGAGTACTTGATAGTGGGCGGGGCGCTGGCGGCCATGAGACAAGACAACCCAAACTTAGTAAGACAACAAGCAAATGAGACAATGATAGGCAATGTATGAGACTAAGCAAAAAAGAAAACATTGAAATGAACAGGTGCAATGGGGCTTAATCCCACAAACCCGTCCCAGCCACAGTCTTTTATACATTTTCAACCCCCCCCCCTCAAAAAGCAACTTGGGAAGTGTTTCGGTCCATGGCAGACCTCCACAGTTGCACAGGTCTCTGCATCCTCATCGGTGGAAAAGCCCGGGTCCCACCTGAAACACGCAGCAAAAATCAGCTTCAGGCCAGGGACAGTGCTCCACAGCACTTCCACACCCATCTTAGGCTACAGCAATGTGTGCAAAACTCTCCTTTCCAGGCCTTTCAGTGCTGAACTTGAGATAGCTTGAATGCCACGACTACAGCGGCCACAAGTGAGAATCTTTCACAAATCTTCTCAACGCACGTGTTCAGGATTCAAGTCTAGATGGTGTGCTCTGCTGACTTTCGCTAAATAGGAAGCCCAGCTTTCTCCCCGCAATCTGCTCCGGCTGCGCGCTACCTGGCTTTCTAAGTTTCTCCACTCCGATACGTGAAAACTCTGGAGCGGCGGGCCTGGCTGGCAAGCCTCTTTTTCCACCAACAATCCTGACTTTTCACGACAATAAGACAATATAGATCAACATAGAACAATATAGGGCAATGATGGGCAATTTCTAAAAAATGCTTCAGAAATGAAAAACAAGCAAAGCTATGGCGAGCAAATGTGTAGGGCAATGGCTTGAGAGCGTTGATCTCGCTGCGCCTGACAAAGTTGTCTTGTCGCAGATTCCCATGCATCACATCATCACTCATTCATGCTATTGAATCCAAAAGAGTGTTGGTTCATGTCTTTTGCCCGGCCTTTCGACTGGGGGCCTCACCTTAGGCATCATTTTTTTCTGCTGCCATGGTAGCACAAATGGACATCTTAAATCGACTAAGATATCGACTACCTGAGGTGACACAAGTGTCACTCTGCGATGCATCCAAGTCAGCTTCAGCTCCGGATGTCAGCCCATCACCTTGGTCATTCCATGCTATACAATGACCTTTCGTTGTGAACTGCCAAGGTCATCACCGGGTGGAAGGCTTTCTTGTTGCTTGTAACCAACCTGTACAGCCAAGGAACACCCTGCCACTGACGCCATCCCAATGTATTTGGAAAGTATGAACTGCATTCAAGCATAAGCTTCATGTTCAGTCGGGTCATGACCATTCTATGACCTATGACGGCAGGCTAGTCCCTATTTACAATCCCTTTTACAAGACACAGACACGGCTCGGGGGAACCTGTCCACTACTCGGTCTGCGTCTACTTCGAGCCTCCCAGCACACAACAAGCATGAACACGTTGCCCCACCACCACCCCTTCTTATCTTCCTCATCTTTTCTTCCTGCTGATCGTTATCTTCATCACCAATTCTCATGATTTCTTCATATTTTTTCCATGAATCCATGAATCCATCAATCATCAATCATTCAATTGCTAGGGGGCAGGAAGAAGTTGCACGGCCCGGCCTGAAAGGACAAACGTACATGTGAAGACGGTCCTGCCATGGCACATCAATTCAATTGACACCGAAAACTTGGGACTTTTTGAGCCAGTCGCCTGGCCAATCATGTTGGCTAACAGCACAGGGGACCCCAATGCTGTTCCAGAAAAGATGCCTCACATCGGTATACATCGGTCACGTAGACTTAAGTCTTAAGCTTTCTTAAGCTATTAATCATCATCCAACTGAGGCAAATCTCACTGAGAGTTGAGAATGCGGCTCGGGCTCCGGGTGTACCTCTACCTTTTCCATAAAAGGCCTTTTGGAAGCACCGTGTTTGTCATGTTTGTCATTGTGTCTTTGGTTTCGCAAAAGACTCGGCACTGAGACGCAAGCAATGACTCAGTCTCTTCAGGCTCCGAATCAGATGACTCACATCGCTCACACGAAGCCCACACCTGAGCCAGGCGGAGTTCACAAGCCATTCGTTGGAGATGTGGAAGCGCATGCTGCAAATGGGACTCAGGTTGTTGTTGAGAGTTCAACCCACCAAGAGCAAGATACGAGCTGAGTAATTATATAAGATCTTTCAAAAACAGTTGATATTGTGTCTTCAGCTACTCTGGCACCATGTGGTCAGCTGGATCAGCTCGCTGTAGGCCTTTCACTTCCTCACAGCAAAGGCTTTCATCCACTGCAGATTTTCTCGTGCAAATGCACATGCATACAGAGGAGTTGAATGCACAGCAACCCTATCCTTCCCGCAAGAATGATTGAGATCTGTGAACTTCAGCATGCTTCGTGCATGTCACGACTGTCAGGTCCTGCCAGTCATATTTCTCCGAATCGTAGTTAGATTCATCGCTGGAGGCAGCCTCCATTTACCTGCATCAGCAACCATCATTACTCCGCGCATGCTTCGTTCATTTGTACCGATACTGCATAGAGAAAGTACAAACAAATTAAAGAAGAATTCTTTTAAAACTGTGTGCCTCCAGCATAGATTCCAATGTTGGATCAATTTTTGGATGATGATAAAGTTGAAAGGCTTCCACATCCTCGACTTCCTTTGTTCACAGTTTACTCGTTTAGTTTAGATAACAAAAAAAAAGAAACCATTCCGAGTCCGACCTCTCACAGAGGCACTGCAGCACCTTTAAAACAAACTTCAACTCTCTAATCCACAACCGAAACGACTGCACCCTGCATGTGCATTGGATATTAAGCCAGTCGAATACCTCTGTAAAGCTTCTAGAAATATTGGTTGCTGCTGCCGTGAATCAAGGTGTTGCATCCTCTCAATCTCAGGGGAAAGAATCTCAACTTCCTTTTTGCATTGGGAGTATTTGGCCGGAAAGCGGTTCCGAGCATTTGCAAGGACACAGTCGATGTCCGGGCGAGCCACTGCCATTTTTGGCGAATGGCAATTCCGATCGCCAGAGCCCGCGCAGGCTGGAGCCATAGAACACTTATTCAACAGGATCTTGAACATTGACATGTTTATTGCAAACTTCAAAGGAAAAAAATTAATGCTGAACTGGATGAATTACCTATCAATAAATGTGGCAACAGCAGCACTGCGTTCAAGACTTTCCTGTACACTTTCACAAACAGACTACGAACTACAACTACAACCGAAAATTTTGCTAAGCCTTGAATTCTCCTGTAGGCTGAGCATTTCTGGTCAGCTGATGCGGAGCATTTGCATCCTTCGGCCATGCACGTCGGTGAATAGCTTTGGCGCGGGGTTTTCGGCATACCGTGCCTCAAATCAAAAGTTTCAAGACCGCGAGAAAGCAACCATTGGCTGCATGCCTGTTTTGTTTTCTGTAAGGAGCTTTTCTTCACTCATTTGCAGAGGCCTAATTTGCAATATCCTGTAAAGAAAGCAAGAAATTTGCAATGCTGTTATGGGCTTCCGCAATGAACTCAATCCAGAGGCCCGGGCTAATGCTATCTTTGCTGGCTGGAAGAACGACTAAAGATGCCCTTGGAGTTGATGGTGCAAAGTCAGCATCACTTCCGACCTAGCAGCTAGCAACGTGAGAAGCACTTTTCATCACATGCCTGTCAATAATTTTGGCTTATATATTTCTTATTGGCATACTGATGCATACTGGAAGTCTCCCGCCTTCTGCTCTCCAGCCTGCCCGTGTTCCAAGGAAGGTCTTATTGTGACAATGACAATCTAAGAATCTAATGATATATAAAGATATACGTAGATATATATATATATATATACGTAAATATGAATACGTATAACTCCTATAACAAGTGCTATACCATGTAGGACATCCGAAGTATCTCTTCATTGAACTGTGTAGGAGAAGCCTCCGCTCTGCATGCCCAGCGCTTTCCAGACTCAGTATCGAGCAAGCAGATCCAACCTGCAACGCCACATGAATTCTGCACTTATTGGAACGTTCAGGCACATCCAAGCACTAAATAGAAGTATTGCGCTCCAGCATGCAAAATATCAGGCACTGTCTACTTCTCGGCTCTTCCGTATTTATGTTGTACACTATAAATTCAAATTGGGAACAAGCAGAAAAGAGAAGCACAGCCTGAATGAACCTGCATCTGACATCTGACGTTTTGCAAAGCGGAACTTTGCTAAGCAAGATGCCTGGCGGTGATAAGATACGGCCTTGCACCGTGGCCTTGGTTTTCACTCTTGGAGCCCAGTGAGCAGTCAAAGCCCTTCAAGTTGTGAGAATCTCTTGGCCTCATCTTTTATCATCTTTTCATATCCTTTCATATCTTTCCTATCTGAGTTTTCGATCATGTTCTATTCCAATCTTCACCCTGCCACGTGTTTCACTGCTTAAATTCTCACCCAACTGCTTTGTTTCTATTCCACTTTGCACTTCTTTGTGATCTATTCGAAGCTTCAAGAGTACCTCGTCCCGATCTCCAAATAGCTCCACCGTTTGATTTCTTTCTGCAGGTCAAACTGGGGTTTCAGCTGGCTTTTGGCCGCCCACCTCCACTACATCAACCTCAACGCGAATCAAAACGTTGGTTGGTTCTTTGTTCTTCCAGATAAATCACTGAGCGTCATCTTTGTAATACCAAGCATTGAGGCGCCCAACAATTGTACCTGCTCTGATGTAGGCCACCCCATCCTGGTGAAATCGTCGCAAGAACTAATAAAGCGAATGAGCATACCAGAAAGGTCAGATATCTCCAAAGATTGCGTAGTTCCAATATTGCAATTCAGGAAAACAGAAAAAACATAAGGCAACTGACAAACCTTTAAAATAAACAAATATAGACCATCATTGTCTCTACAAACAAAAACAATGTCTAATGCTTGTGCTTCCAAAGCAGGCTGACTCAGTGAAGGTCCTCGCTCCCAGGAAAGTTGGCAGTCTCAGATGAGAAGCTGGTGTCCTGAATGACCACATACCTTGGCCAACGATTGTGCGCACTCACAGATTGTCACTTGATAGAACTGGAGCTACAAATCTAGGCTGCCCACTGACCTGGCCGGTCACCGGAGTCCTCAAAAAACTCAAACATTGGTTATTGGTTGGGAAAGGTTGGAAATGCGAAAATGTTGCAACAATGTGCCATGAAACTGGTATTGATGTCTTGAATATCTTGCTTCTTTGCGAACTTCCGGTCAGTTCCAATTCCCAAGTGTCCACCCGTGTTCGAGCCTCGCTGCTAGTGCTGTAGAGCCTGTCCAGATTTGCATACTGCAAGAATGCAAAGGACAGTGCAAAAGATCGAAACAATAGATGCAACATAATCTGAATCATAGTCACATCATCCTCATCCTCATCCTCATCCTCATCCTCATCATCATCATCAGCAGCAACATCATCAGCAGCATCATCATGATCATAATCATCATAATCATCATCATCATCATCATCATCATCATCATCATCATCATCACCATCATCATCATCATCATCAGCAGCAGCAGCAGCATCGTCATCATCATCAGCATCATCATCATCATCATCATCATCATCACCATCATCATCGTCGTCATCAGCATCATCATCACCATCATCACCATCATCATCATCATCATCATCATCATCACGTCAACATCATCAATATCATCGTCATCACCGTCAACATCGTCAATATCATCAACATCGTCAATATCATCGTCAACATCGTCAACATCATTGTCAACATCATCAATATCATCGTCAACGTCATGATCACCATCATCATCACCATCATCATCAGCAGCAGCACCAGCATCAGCATCAGCAGCAGCAGCAGCAGCAGCAGCATCAGCATCAGCATCAGCAGCATCATCATCATCATCATCATCATCATCATCATCATCATCGTCATCATCATCATCATC
>DF240394.1:90768-123476 GCA_000507305.1 Breviolum minutum Mf 1.05b.01
GAGTCGTTGTTGCAGGTGCCGGAAGATTGTACTTATCCATTTTGAAAAAGGACAATTGGCAGAAAACATAAGTGTCATCACTATCGTCGTCATCATCATCATCATCATCATCATCGTCATCATCATCGTCACCATCACCATCACCATCATCATCATCATCATCATCATCATCACCATCATCATCATCATCATCATCAGCAGCAGCAGCAGCATCGTCAGCATCAGTATCACCATCAGTATCACCATCATCAGCAGCAGCATCAGCATCATCATCATCATCATCATCATCATCATCATCATCATCATCATCATCATCATCATCATCATCATCACCATCATCATCGTCAACATCGTCATCGTCGTCTTTGTCATTTAAACATTAGTCAAATCGTATCTTTCTTTTTCTAGTAGGATCCAGTGGAGGTATTGTTACCACGATGCCCATCGGTGCAGTCCTTGGCTTCAAGGGCTTCGCAAAAGTCACAGACATGAGCTCTTCTGCAAGGTCCTGCGATGCCAGTTTCCAGGATGCGGAGGGACACAAAAAGTCTGCAAAACCAACGCTACACTGGACACAAATTCCACTTCAAAACCGTCTCAGTAGTCTCATTCACACCCAAACTGTAGCACTCTGACACCGTGGCACTCCTCATCCAGATTTGATGAGGGTTCTTTTGCATCAATGTCTTCCGTGGAACGTGAATCCTGTGATACATAGCCTTCGCATTTGGTCCAATGGCCCGAACGGACCGACACAGAGGCGAAGGATTCGCTGACTCCTGAACCACTGCGGCCGCTGCCACCGGCGGTTTTGTCGCGGGAACCAGAGGAGCACTCTGTTAGGCGATTCTGCAAATGGCTTTGGTCGCCCTCGTCTTTCTCCGTTTGCCGCTTGTCTTCAGACTTGATGGCTGAGGGATGCTCCTGGCATGTTTAGAGAAAGATTTGGCTGGTTCCTGTGATCAAAAGTTGACCTGAGTCACCCTTCTCTTTTCTGCTCAGATCTGCTCGGCTCTCAGCTGTCAATTCTAATGGATCGTCCTTGCATTCCTTGTTTTCCTTCAGCTGTGTAGACTCAGGCCTTCATCCCGATTGCTCAGGGACATCCCAAAGACACTCAGTACTTTTTCCCTCCCAAAGTGCATTAAAACCTTCCTGTGTTCTGTTCAAAAAAAAACGATTGAAGGAAAAGCAACTGCAGCTCTCTGCTGGCCCAAATTTGAATCCACCATCAAAGGTGACCATTGAAGGGGAGCTTCGTAATGGTGTATACGTGAACTCATCTCCCAAAGTCCAAATGCCCTGCCTTCCACTGCTTTGGTATCTAGCCTCCCAGGGTTCTGATGCTGAGATTGATGAAATTTCGGATCCAATTTTTGTCTGGATGCTCTCTACAACATCATACACATCATACAGCCTGCAAGAATGAGAGAGTTTGGTTGGTGCCTTGGAGCAAGGCTGCAGCATATATCAATGGTTTTTCAGATCTCTTCAAATCAAGCCACTAATCACTACTGCAATCAGACAGTTGAATCAGATCCTAAGAGGCAGACGACTGAGTGTGTCTTCCAGTAACTTGCTTGTTGACTTCCGTGCGTGCCCGCAAGTCGGAATCTTTCCTGCCACACAATAGGGCTCGACAACAAATCAATGCCCTATCCTGGCTTCCCAAAGCCCAGCGACTTGAAATGTGAACTTGGAATCAAACTGTTCAATGCACTCCAATGCACAAAGCCCCCAGAAAGATCCCAAAACTTCCCAAAACTGTAGCCCTAAGTCGTCACAAGCCTCGGAACAACACCAAAGCTGTGACCCTTAAAGCCAACTGCTCGACTCTTTGACAGCTGCTAGATCTGCGAATGGAGCTGTGGCCGTGCGGCCGTGCCGCAACCTACACACTATGACTGTATTAAAGAGAACACCGGACCTTCGGCCACATCCACACAACTCATCTTGCCCATCTGCGTGTAGGACACCTTGCGGAAAATGTTCCCAGTTCCAACTCCAACCACTTCACATCTCACAAGCCTAACATGAGAATCTTTCAGCCACAGAATGCCCATGTCCAAATATGTGTTGCATATGTTTTATCAAGTCAACCCAAACTTGAAGCTGAAAGTTTTGATTTTCTATTGACAATATGGCATGAATATGTAGCTACAGCGTAGCTAGCTCTTAGAATTGGAGCCTTAGGATCTCATTTTTCTCCTACACAACATCTGGAATCCAACTCTACAGACAAAGCCGGATACTGACCCAGATTACCTCCGAAAATAAAAAATGCGCAAAATCCAGATGCCAAAACATTCCAAAAATGATTTGTTTTGCTTAATATTGCATATTACAAGTAGCATTTGACTTATGCTAGATCTACATTTTCCTATCAGGTTGTTCTTGGGCTTGTACAGCCTTTTTTCATGTTTTTTTCCCAGTCCATGGGATCCCAAAAATATATATATATATAATTCAAAAGTACAACTTCAGATGAAAGCAAAAGAAACAAAACAAAAAATGAATGTGCAAAACAATGCAAAAAAGTGCTAAAGACAAGATCCGAAAAATGTGCAAATAATCAAATAAATGCCGTCCTAGGCAAAGATTCTTCTTAGCCTAACATCACGATTGGCCCATGTTGTTTGCAGGTTGAAGTGCAACGTGGTCTACAGCAAAGTCTTTTGTGTGTAATGACTCACAATACTAGGTATATGTACTACTTTTATTTACTTTATGTATTGTGACACTAATTTATGAAAGATATGGAATCTTAAATAGTCCCATAGACAAGCATCAAATGCATCCAATCTATGCTGTACACTATCCTGCATCAAGAACTCAGGGTCACCGAACCACAACCTGCCTCTGAAACACAAGCAAGATGGTGCTGTGCTCGGCCCGAAACATCGGAGGCTGGCAATGGAGTCTTATGAGCTATTGGTTACTATTGGTTACTGGTTATTCCTGGCTTCACAATTTCTGGCTTGAGAAACAAAGAATCTGGACTTTGCAGTTGTGTGGCTGCAAATGTCTCAAATGTGTCCATGGTCCAGTGTGGATTCTGAGCAAAGAGGATTGACATCGGAGGTTCAAAAGGTGACCCCAAAATCTGGAGTGGATCCAGGGTGCAGACATTCACCAAGGCCGTATTCAGACCGCAAGACACTCACACCGTTACACAGTGATTGCTTCAAATTTTGGTAGGCTTGAACGAGGCCCCGTATCTTTTCCTCACGCGTGCATCCTGAAAATTGGTGTATATAATGAATGGCATATCACCCTCTAGTTGTAGAGGTGATCTCCAATTATCCCAGTGTCCAGTTTGTTCTAAACCAGACTTCTGGCAAGCATGTCTGTCTTCCTCAGCATCCTGCTGGCCAAGATCAGACAATCTGAAAACTGAAAGCTATGGCGCGAAACCCGCTCGTTTCGACCAAAGGAGTAACCACCGCAAAGGAAGGCATATTTATTTTGCTGGAACACCGATTCTTTTTTGTAAAAGATACAAGACATCTTTGTTACACGTTTGTTGCTATGTGCACGGTGGCCTGTTGAGTGCCAAGTGCCATCCATTTCTCCGTAAATTTGCTCAGTCAGAGGTGTCCATTGCCATACTACCAAATGGTATGGACGAAGCATTTCCCAGGTTCAGACCTCAGCTATGATTTTGAAAAACAAGTCCTTTGTTTCTGATAGATTCGACACACTTGTGTAGATGTCACGGGGCACTTTCCTTCAGGCATCTGTTGAAATATGTTGAAATCTTGTACACTGTATATTGATTGCATGGCGGTATGATGATCTATCATGTAAAAAGGAAATTCATCATCTGAGTCGAAATAACTTGTGACTTGGGTCCTTACTTTGACTGCTTCCTGGACTCGTTGCATTTCCTTCAGGTGCACCTCGGACGGAAGGATCCGAAGGTCAGTTGACGAGGCTTCCAGGTCATTGAGTCATTGAGTCATTGAGACTCTGGCTTGCACTTTTTGCCGTGGTGTTTGTAGCATTTTGAGGTTTTCTCGACCGCAAAGGCAACCTGACATCTCAAAGTATCTCAAACCATGGCTATGAAAGAAATGTAAAGGTCACATGAACAATCTAGAACAGCAAGTGTTCAAATATCTTGAGTACTGCAAAGTTGATTTCGTTCGCTTTCATCTGCTCTCACAATGTTTGGTGCGATCTTGCCAGACTGTAGCCCGCAGACTGTGCACTGTGGCTGTACAGAGGTGCACAATGACATCTTTTGTACACCAAGTCTGCAGCTGATAACATTTGCTAGTGTGAAACACATTCATAGTACTCTGGTGCCGGCCCTAAGATTTTTGTTTCTGGTACTCGGACTGAAACTCTTTCAAGAAAATGGTGGCTGCATGGCCCAAGGCCCTACAGACTTGGCCTGCTTTTCCAGCGGTGGTGTCATCATCCGGGAGTTGCGCACACCAACCACCACCCACTGCTCCAATGGGAATTCCAAAGGAACTTACAATAGGCACATTTGTCAGCAACAATCCACCTGCAACCGCACCTACCGCACTGGAACCCAGCAGGATGCGAACCCCACCAGCACGATCAATGATATCTGAGATACTTTGGGGCGAAGTGAGAAGCGCTGCATGCTGAGGTGGTCCAAGGCTTGCTACCAACACCAGGAAGACAAGGGAAAGAGCACAAGTTTTTCGTCGTCCCTTCGAGCGCATCATTCCGAATTGAATTATAATCACTGGAGGCTAAATGCTGAGGGCAGGAGAAGGCAGGATTTGCATACGTATGCTTCCATATCAGGCACACGCAACCAAATAAACACATAAGAACACCAAGTCTGCTTTGGAAATTGAGCTCGTGAAAGCAATCCGCTTGCACAGTTTAAAGCAAAGAATACTTCGCTAGGATATTGGAAGGAGTGTGCAAGGAAACTCACAACTCTGAACAATGCAGGGCTCACGTTGCCGTCGGAATCTTTCGAGTGTCCGCCACTGTCTTCGCAGCCTAGCAATGACTAATCAATCCTGACTTTCATCAGTTCTTCATTAGTTCTTCATCCAACCTCCTGCTCTTTCTCCGGCACCAGTAGGAGCAAGTCATCTAGGCAGCATGCAACCATTTGGGGATTCAGCACTAGCTCTATCTTCACAAGAATCGATGCGCACCTATGGAATCGAGGATAGCCTGGATGCTCCGTCTGGCTGTGCGCACTGAGGCTGTTGGGACTCGATCTTCAAACCTCCACTGCATCATTTGCAGTTAGATCCGGAAAGGGATGGGATAAGATGGAATGCTTGTGGTGCTAGTGTTGACAGTTGCAAATCGTTGTAAATCCAACACGCTACTGAAATGCAAAACCCTTCAGCCGTGCCTCGACATCAACAAGCATTGTGAGTCTTCCTGGAATGGTTGATCGATATTAAATTGTTTTTGATCCAGTTTCTGCATCAGATCTACATCAGTGCATCACAGATTATCATAGTTCCACACCGATACTAGACTAGAGGAGGCTTTAAAGCTGCGGTGCGGTCCTCATCCAGTGCTCTCCTCACCCGGTCATACTCGGTGTCCGCCAGTGACCAGTCGCTGGTGGTGTACTGGCAATGATCAAGCTTGCTGCATTCTTGCACCATGTATTATATATTTTTATGTTGCATTATATTTTGAAAGACATGCGAAAGACTTAGTTAGCAAAAGATTGCGCTGATTTGCAACATAACGCTAGTGATAACATGATTGCAAAGTCAGGATTCAAGATTGAAATCCAATAGTGGGTCACATGTTTGGAAGAAAGGCTGCTACCCACAGCAAAGTAAAGCGGAGTCCTTGACCCACTGCTGTGTGCGGAAAAGCTCTTTTCGCAATCGCCGAACTGGCTCCTACAATTTCATATGCATCAACCAGAACTTGCCATTTGAATCTAGCCCGCAGCACCTGCAACATTTCCCAGCCCTGTAGCAATCAATCTCTCTCTCTCTCTCTCTGATGTGCAGTCATCTCTGTTGATAGCCCGGAGCTTCGCATAGGTCTCCGGGTTGTTGACATCAATCTGCGAAAAGGAGGAAAAATCAACAGCTTGCTTATCAGGAAGCAACCAAAGCTCGGACGATTTGGACAATCTTTGAGCTGCAACGGATCAAAATGGCAAGCTTTTTGAATACTCGCGGCTGTCTCCCCTCCTATCACTGCCACCCAAGATCAAAAGCATCCAGGCTGCAGTGGTCAGGCATCCCGAAAAACCCAGCGAGAAAGGCGACAGTTTGCCCATCGCCAGCGTCACAGCGTGTAGACTTCCTACATCTTCCTACCATTTCACATCCCTTGAGGATTCCAACAAACCAGCAGATTTGGAAGGTTTGAATTTGAATGACGATAGATTGACGATCATAAAATGTACCAGTAATGGATGAGATGCTGCACAGAAGCCTCTATGGAATGCTAAGAGCCCTCTCCCCAGAGCTACTAACCCCAGACTCATCGGAGCCAGCTCCGTCACATTACCTTGAGTCAGGGAAAATGAATACAACCAGCACCACATCAAGTTGACGGATGCCCTTGCCGTAGAGTCCTAAATAGGATCCGTAGCACTTATAGAGACATAGAGTGTAGCGCAAAAAATGAATCCTTAAACTTGAATAGCCTTGAATCTTGATAAGTTCTGAAGCATAAAAACCAACATTCACGCAAGTGGGTCATATTACCATCGCTTTTTCCATCCAAGCAGCTTCTTGCCCCTCTTCGCTGCACCGCCAGCAGGTGCACCCGGACGCTTGGTGCCAGCTTTGGCAGCAGCCTGAGAGTTGGGAAACCCATAGTGATCCATTTCTTGGTAGAAATCCAAAGGAAGAAATTCAAACAATAGTTGGATATCTCGTCCTGATCTCTGAAAGCAGCATGCCTTGGCACCCCCCTTCTTCTTGGAAGGATCAAACCTGGGAGTCACAGGTTTGAACAATTTGAGTTTTTACAGACATCCGAGACATTCTGACTAACACGGCACGGCTTTTGTGGACTATCTTGGTGTGGCACTTTTCTGAGTCCTTGATTTGCACCTGGCACATCAATGCGAAGATGGGTGCTCAGCCCAATGCATTCTGGTTCTCGTTGGGAGAGAGAAATGACCGCTACAAGTACTGTATTTCTGTTCAAGTAGCAAAAAAGTCTCAACAATATCTTAAGATATCACAAGATCCAAGCCAACATCTCAACAAGTGGTGCTGGGATCATGTTCAACATGAAAGCAGAAGCCTCCAAATTGTTTGATGACTCTGTTGTCTACTTGCCTTGGCAGCCCCGAAGAACATGTCCAAAGGCCGCTGTTTGGTTCTGGACCTTGGCGAATTCGCATCTTGAGATTCTGTGAGCAGCCCTTGTTCATCGACATTTCAACAAGAAACGGAGTCAATACAGAACGAATCAACTAAATAAAAGGTCTGAAATGATCAGTGGCATTTTGACGCATCAACTGAGGAGGATAGCTGCATAGCATCCAAATAGCCATTATTTAGCTTCATGACTTTTTCGAAGCCAAACCAATCGTAGAAGAAGTGTGGAATGTCTGGTGATTTAGATCCAATGATCCAAGATGCTTCGAGTTCTTCAGCCTCTCAACGTATCGATCTACACGCTCTTTGCTGAAGGTGCACTCCTCGCTTCATCCGACAGAATTAGATCGATTGCAGTTTTACCTTCACGAATTTATTCAAGAAATGGGTGCATTCCAGGAATTCCTCACTTTTTTGTGCATGAATAATTTGTGATGTGTAAACCATCACTTTCGATGAGTGGAAATGTAGTGTGGAAGCGTCGCATCTCAGGACATGTTCTGTCCTCTACTAGGAATTTGGTGAGGCCTTCAAAATCTGGTTCTTCAAATTTGAATTCGCATTTGGAGGTGTCCACGGCCTCCCAGCACAACACAGCACAAGACGGGAGAACTGAGAACAGCAAATTGGCAAAGCGTATGAATCCACAACGATGCAGGCCTCGCACTCCTTGAAGAACATCCGAGCTGCCTACGAGCCGCGATGTTCAGAAGAAAGGGGACTCGTTTAACCATACGACCACTTGCTAGACTGGCCGCACTCCAAAAAAACTAAGGCAAGAAACGATGTTACGAGGCAACAAAAACTCTCCACCCTCCAATAAATATACATCTTTCTTTGGACCTGGTATCTGAAGTTTTCAGGCACTTTTTCAGACCTCAAGCCGTGACTGTCCATGACAAGTGTTCTCCTACAAATGAAACATGAAGAGTCGAGACATCTTAGTGCAGGGCCCAAGGGCTTCGATGACCTGGGAAGAAGGTCCAAAATCATTGACAAAACCCTAAACGTCATATACAAACATATACAGTAATACTGAACTCTTGAGTACTCTGCTTAGATTGCCGAATTCCTTTCATTTTGCTCATTTGTCAGGACTCTGAAGTGTCCCTTCAAGAATTATCTAATACATTCTAATACTGTCTCATACTATAATCATGAATACATGTTACATGGATTTACATGGTTTCCAGTTCTCCCTTCTCGACGGCAGATCAGTTGTGCCTTCTCCAAGGTGCCATGCTGCAGAATCATCTTGATGGCAGTGTTGGGGCCTTTGCCAACTTTACAACGAAGCTTGGAAAATGATGCATCGAAATGCATCAAAATGCTTCACCAATGTACAGGTTTCTCTGGGAATGTTTCTTTCCATGTTCAGATCCTGACCTACACCCTTCAAGGTGTCACAGTAGTCACAGCCACAAAGAATGCAGAAATCAATGAACTGGTCCATCGTAACACCCAGCCTTGGCAAATGATGGAGGGAACAGAGATGAAAGACCATGTCATATCACTAAGCCAGCATTCAAAGCAACAAAGTTAAAGTTAAAGGATGTTAAAGGCTTGGTCAATAAGACAGTCACTGTTGAAGGGCCAGCTCCAAGTTCACCTGAAAGAGCACCACAGGAATGAAGGGAGTTTGGACTATTCAATTCATACAGGTGGTATGAGACCATGGTCGATGTGACCGCTGGGCAGTTGGCATAATTTGATACTTTGAAGGTATCCACTCATATACTCTCATATGCACTCATATCCACTCACATCCACTCACATCCACCTCATATCCACCTCACGTCAACTCACATCAACTCATATCAACTCACATCCTCTCATATCCTCTTGGTGCTTGTTATCCAAGCTTGAATTTCACATATTTTCACATAATTTCAACCATTTTACATATTATGCATCCAAAGAGGAAGCGTCATCGAGCTCAAGGCTCAAACATGCGGGAGGATTTCTGGGTCCACAGGAGTGTCCCAGAAGCTATCCCAGGAACTGATAGAAACTGTCCCAGGGGCGTCCCTGAAGTGTCCAAGGTAGATCCCAAAAAGAGTGAAAACTGGAGGGCGGTCACATCAGATTTCCTGCATTTGTACGGTGTTTCGGGTATGTGACCGCCCGCTTCCAAAAAACACCCCTGACAACACCCCAAACCCTCCCCCTGAACACCTCCAACCCCCCCTCTGAACACCCCCCACCCACCCACAGATATCATTCATCTATATCCTGACCTTTGGGAAGGAATGTGGTGAATCGTGAAATCATCCAACATGTATTAAAATTATGACCTGGTGGGCGGTCACATCCTGCATGGTCACATGGTGAAGCTATGATCAATATTTCCTCTTTGGATATCAACCTTTGAAACATTGGAAACATGCTTCTCATGAAGGCTTCAGTTGCTGCGCACCTCAAGAATTGTTTTCTTCTGCGATTCTGCTGCCATCAGGTTCCTTCACATAACCATGGAGGACAAGACACCGGGACCCTTGAACTGTTTGAAAATGATTCAATTACAAAGCCATCAAGTGGTCAAAAGATGTCGAAAGCGCCCATCTTTGTGGCCTGATAAGGATCTTGGTGCCAAAAGTGAGGCAATCCGCATCCTGAAGCAAATCGAAGCAAAGCAAAGGCTGGACTACATCGGGACTGAGTATACCAGGACCTGCGAAAGCCGGCCTCCGTTGCTGCAGCGAAGACTTTTCCGTCGCGGCAGAGAGCAGCACAAGTCCTTTGGCGCGATGCTGTCAATTGTTGCGAGAGCAGTCGTTATCGTTGGAAGGAACAAAACTAGCCAGGTTTTTAGAGTTGACATTTTGAAAGAAACAAATGGATCCTTTCCCCAAAACAACAAGATAATAAGTGGGATTTCTCATCCGTCTTTGAGGTCACGACGCTTCTGCTTCACTTGGAGCCTCCACCTTGGTGAGATGTTTCACCCCGTTGCCACTGCATAAAACTCAAGGGTTTGATAAGCTTCGCGCCACAGGCACACCCATCAATCTGAGGAGCTTCTTGGTTTCCTAACCAAAACGTCTTTGACCATTCGCAGCAGAAGAAGGCAAAAAAACTAAAGCACTGCTGTCAGTCATGGCCTCGTTTTGCTCTCTGGTCACTTTAGTAGTGGCCTTCCAAAAGAAAGGTAGTCTGTACATCAATGAAAAAATCCTGAAGAATCATGAAAAATCTCAGCTATCCGAATTATCCAACTCCGTTCCAACATGTTCTCAGTTGGAACTCCGCAAGGCTCCAGCCTTAGCACCTTTCAAGACCCCTTCCGCATCTCCGGCTTCCACAGCCGCCTGGCGCTGTGACATTGTAACCATCTCATCTCCATTTCCCATCAAAGCATCTTCATCCCTCCATCTCTATCATCTCTGCCTTGCTAAAAGGACAGTAAATTGTGCCGTGCCTGGCGACTTGCCTCTGCTTCTTTTCGCTTCTCTCTGCGCTGTTCAAGCTCCTGGAAAGCATTACAATGATCAGAGTTGCTATGCAATCAGCATGGCATGTCTGTCCCAATCCAAACGTCAGAAGTTGAAAGTCACAATTCGTGCTATAGTCTATGGCCTTGGTTTGCTATCCGAGCTTGAATCACTTAGAAAATGTCACTGAACGATGACCCACCAGTTGACATGATTTCTCTCCAGCAACTTCATTTCTGGCGGCTTCCCATCAAAGACATACACAGGCTTGATACCATTCCTGCAAAGGTGATATCTAGACCAAATGATGTAAAATGATGAAACACGGAATTTCAAATTCCAAAAAAAACAGCTTGGGATTCTCTGAGTCTCGGGCTCCATAAGTTTGATGGTTCTAGTCAACATCCCAATGATGTGGGATGTAACCTCTCAATCTGCACATGGCTATCATCTGAAACCACACGTCCTGAAGGTTGGCAAGGATGACCACGCCTGGCCCTCCTCATTGGTGAGGTTGTTGTACCTGGATGCATCGTCAAAGCTGTGTCATGATTCCATATTATAACAAGATCCGGGGCACGTTCCCGAGCGATTCTCTCGGATCATAATGAGGAATTGGTACAAACACCTTAGGGTGCAGACTGCCAAAATTCTGGATTCCAAGCTCGTCTTATGGACCCTTGACCCAGAGTGTATCTTTGATGAAAACTGTTGGATTTCACTTCTGAGAAGCCGTGCATGCTTGCATCGATGGCAACAAGCCGCCCAGTGTAGGCTCCCTGCAACAATATCATTAAAACCACAGAAACGAAGATAAGTCATGACATTCTAAGTGCTCACTGAACACACTTGATGAATCTTGATGACAACATTTTGAGATTCCAAAGCAGTGAGTGAGGCGCCTGGCTGGGAATTTCCTTAACGCATTTCGGAGCATTCTCTTGCAGAAACTTCACGAGGCCTACCACAACAAGCGGGCACTTTCTGAGCAAGCTTTTTTCAGAGACGGACAAATCACAGATTTCAAGCACCGATCAACAACCCATAGGAAAAAAGTCCATTTCAAATTGAGAATGAGCAGAAAGTTCCCATGGACTGCGGGCCTTTAATGCCCATGCTTCCTAATCCCAGAGCGCTAACAACTGAGTGAAACTGCAAAGTGTAATCTGAGCCAAATGCATCGCCACAGTGATCAGTGAGTACATTGAAAAGACAGGACATACATATTCATAACATAATTCTATGAAATTGACATGTGTTGTATCATTATGATACATAGCCTGGTCAGCAAAGTATGTGCTGCTGCTAACAACAGTCATTATGTCAAAGCTTGAAATATCTAAATATCTCGATCCTGCAACCCGTGTCAACAACTGCATCAGCGTTCGTGAACCGTCTGCCATGCTTTGAGCAAATGCAGGATGGCAACACCTTCTTGTCGTTCAGCTGCTTGAGCTGGATTTCAAAAGATCGCTTTGCCATGTACCTCGATTTTCGCATTCAATTACTTCCACTAAACAGTAGTCCATGCGCCGGCAGAATCTCAAGGCAATGATCTGAAGCACTTCATGGAAAGGGCACAGTTTGGGCAGAAAGCTCTGCAAGTCGGTGTAGTTAAACTCAGCCCTTGGAAAGCTTGATGGCCAACATCAAATGCGACATCTTTCTATTCTTAGCTCAGGGGTTGGTGAACTCTGGAAGAACTCAAAGGTGGGCCAAGATCTGTTGAGGATGGTGCGTTTGCTTCTTGAACTTATTGGCACCAAAGAAGCCGCCCTGCCATTCCATTCACAGACTTGTGAACCACTTCCAGGATTACAGAGAAAACATCTCAAAAGTCTGAAAAGCATCTTTTCATCAAATGCTCCAAACTTTATCGTCCTTTCACTCCATCAACTTGTGTAGAAGCTCACGCAGCACATGATTGCACGGGCCTCTCGTGCTTCATACTTTGCCTTTGCACGGGAGTCTCCCACGATAAGATCTGCACCTCAGTGATGTTGCTTAGAACATTCCATGCATCAATGGGATTAGTGACTCAAGTGGAGAAGAAAAGACTCCACATTTTTAATAATTAACTTTAGTATGCTTCATGATTTCATGTCTGCAAAGTAAAAATGCCACAATCAAAGCAATGGACTCCCTTCTCCAAATGCGGAGTCCTCAAAGGCCAGCCATGCCTGGAGGGGGAACAGGCTTGTTTTGTTGTTTTGCAAAGGCTTTTGTATCATCAAACATGTATATAGTCTTGAGCATCCTGACATTCCAGACAATGCCACCTTATACATTGTACTTGCATACTTAGGACAGCACCGGCAAGCCCAATGTTGGAAGCATCATAGCCGCCTGGCAACTTTTCCAATCCAGACTACCCTGTGCTCGTGGTTCGAATCTGTTTATATGATAACTTGATTGAAGAACGAATATGAGTTGATCTCAAAATATGATGAGTCTGATGCGCCATCTGTCAGCACCCTGATTTTGCAGCCTCCCGCCGGTTCGGACATGGTTGTGGGCCCCTTAGTAGTCCAAGTTCAGATGCGCTCCAAGAGCACGGGCAGTCAAGAGCAAAAGCGGAATCCTGTGGATCTTGTGAAGCCAGATGCGAAAATGCAACAAATCACATCTGCCGAACAATAGTCTAAGAGGGTGCAGGGTGAATCAACGTGCATGATCTGTACAAGAACTAACAATTCAATTACACTGCAAGTATTGCAAGTAATGAATAACACAATTTTGGAACTGCATTGAAGCTTGATAACAGCTTGACGCGCTCAGAGGCGTGCTTGTTTGGCTCAGTAAATGTGGGAAGACCTGGCATTTCACCGGAACGAAAATGCGTAGTCGTTGAACTATGCGCATCAAACATTAGAACTCCCCAGACAGGACTTTCCTACATGTCACAACATCTCATAACGGCTTCTTAAAGAAAAAAAAATCAAGATAGTTCAAACTGATTATTAATAGCTAAGATCTGACTACCGTCTTTTGATTTCCCCCATCCACTACCTCTAAGCAGGACACCCAGCAAGAGCAAGACCTCTGGTGGGAAATCTGAAGGTTTGCCAATGAAAGCGTCCCTACTCAGTGAACAAAAGCGCACAAATGTACCATTATCGTCCACTATCTACCCTCATAATACATCAGCTGATCCATCTGATCGCTTCTTCAGCATCGATTTTTCCTGACGTCCATTGCTGATCTAAGTCACCAACGGCTGCCGCCAATGGTGAGCGCCTTCAAAACATGTGCCAGCCATGCCAGGGAAAGAACTAAGACATCAGACATACTGTATCTGTATATTATATATATACACACTACACAAGATCGGATATTGCATTCTCTACCTACGCTACAAAAGAAAAGTGCAGATTTCGCTTGTGATCCTAAACATCTGATACGAGTGATATTAGATGAGTGATATATTCGCGACTTCGGACTGGAAACTGTTGGCAGATGTTGGCAGTCTTAACACTGGACCTCTTCCAGGTCGCCATGGCTAGCTATCTAGAACGAAAAGCGAGGGAGGTGTCGAGCTACGAGCTTTCAAAACAGTTGGAAAAAGCTCTATGCTGCCGTGCCAAAGTTTGATCTCCAGTCATGAAACCTGTCCACTGACCTGAGTTCCATTTAAATTTCAGACCTGAAATACTCTGACTGTGGGATAATATAGCGGTATATAATATGAATAATGACACATTGTAGGTATTCTGAGTTTGTTTCACTGAGTTTGTTTCATGTGTGTGTGTGTGTGTCTGAAACCAATTCGTTCATTTCGTGATTGCATGAGTGTCTGTGCCAGAAGACTGCAAGTCGCAGGGATAGAAATACAGCTTGGTGAGTGGTTCGTACAGCTACAGAGGCTTTGGAAAGGTGTGTTCTACAATGCCACCACTTTTCCACAGTAGAATGTGGGTAAATTGCTGCAGCTCGCAACGCCATCCCCAGTACACACCCATTGAACTATGATGAGTAAAAGTGCAGGATCCCAAAAGAAAGACGCCAAGAAACTTTGGTTTTTGGTTCTTCTACCAATTCTGCTTTTTTACTTTTTTGAGATGGTCTGAGTATTGCTCGACGACCTGCTTAAAGTGAAGCTGGGCTATCAGGAGCTGCGACACCATGGTGTTCTGCAAAGCAACATTCCGCAGGGCAGTGAAACTGCCACTGGTCATTCGTGCTCTACAGACCCAAGGATCGCACCTGACTCTTCCAACTTCCCAGGTTCTCTTTGTCTGGTAAACAAAACTGCTGATTCTTGGAACTGCCATCTGATTTATGAGGACACTGCTGTGTTGAAAGTGTGTCTAAATCTAAATCTAATTAATTCGATCGATTAGATGGCAGCCCCAACTTAAAAGAAATGCCTACTTGTCAAGGCCTCCTACAAATGCTTCAAAACATTGTCCACAAATGTGCTCTCTGGCTTGCCATCACCAGCTGGATCGTCTTCGCCAGCAGCAACAAAAATCTCCTTCACTTCCATATCATCCGCAATGATTGCATGCCTCTTGCAGCGTGGGTTCCCCAGGGCTGCCATCACTCGTGAGTCTGTGAGCTCCATACCAATCTCCTTGGTGAGCAGAGAAGCACTGTCTCCATAGAAGGACAGAATGGAACCCTCGACCTTCTGATCCTTTGCCCATGCATCCATCACAGCAGAGTCGTTCACGCAGTAAACGATAACATCAGAGACGCCCTTGGCTTTCAGTTCAGCTTGCTTGGCAAGATAGCCAGGCACTTGTTGGGAAGATCAGGTAGGTGTGAAAGCACCCGGAAGACCCACCAGCACCACCTTCTTTCCACCAATGATTTCGGAAAGAGGCATCTTCTTGGGAGGGAAGCCCTTGTCCAGGACCACGTTTGGAAGCTTGGCACCCTTGGTGATGGCAGAAGCTGCCCGTGGGGCACTGTTCCCCATGGCTGTCAGATGGGGTACCACTGGAGATAAAGGAAATGAGCCAGGCAAAAGGGCTGCAGGACTTCTCATGGTGTGCTAGCCACAAGCAGCGGACACTTGCACAAGGGATCTAGGATGGGGTGTATCTGGAATGCAGAGCAAAGGCAGCTTATCAATTTATATATATTTATCATCAACCTTTCACACTTCTGGCATTCAATGTCAACATGCCGCCCTAATAATAAGACCCTACAACTCCATCTTTTTTTCAGAGTCAACAAGGATCGAAGTCGTTGGAAGAATCTGAGATGCAGAACAGGAGTAGTTTTTGCAGAGCAGCACTCCTAGGGCAGTATCAAACAGCAGCACATGGCTGCATCATTGCCACTAGTCACACGTGCCATGCAAAAACTCCTGCATCACAGGATTCCAAACACTTCCTGCAGACCTTCATAATGTTTTGAAAATGGATTACTGACGCCTGAAAATATGCAATACGATATAGAGAACACAAGTCAACTGTGTGTACATCAGCGTCTGACATAGTTGCTAAGACCTAGAGCTTTGGGCTTATGTTAGCGTTTTCCAGGTCTCAGTGATCCCGCCAATTCGGTCTTCTCTCTACAATCTACAAGTGCTTTAAGATGTTGTCCACAAATGTGCTCTCTGGTTTTGCATCCCCCGTGGGATCACCTGGTGATTCTGCAACAAAGATCTCCTTCACAACCATGTCCTCCACGATCATGGTATGCCTCTTGCAGCGGGGATTTCCGAGAGCCTGCATGACACCGGCGTCAACGAGTTCCAAACCAGTTGCCTTGGCCAAGAGAGAACCGCTGTCACCATACATAGAGACAATGGAACCCTCGACCTTCTGATCCTTTGCCCATGCATCCATCACAGCAGAGTCGTTCACGCAGTAAACGATAACATCAGAGACGCCCTTGGCTTTCAGTTCAGCTTGCTTGGCAAGATAGCCAGGCACAGTTTTTGTAGATCAGGTGGGGGTGAAAGCACCCGGAAGACCCACCATCACCACCTTCTTTCCACCAATGATTTCGGAAAGAGGCATCTTCTTGGGAGGGAAGCCCTTGTCCAAGGTGACATCTGGAAGAGTGGCGCCCTTTGCAATGGTGGGTTTGTTGCCCATGGCTGCCCGGGGAAAATGTGCGAGTGGCAAGAGGGGCAGGGTCGGGCAAGGAAACGAGAGAGAAGCTGAAATGGCTGAAGATCGGCGGCGGAATGCACACGGTCTAACACTTTGGCTGTCATGCGGCATCATCAACGAAGTCGATGTGTTGTGCGCTGAGTCACCATCTTGTGATCTAATTTGTGTACAAGAGACTGTTGGTGCTTCCTAAGGTCTTACAAGAGCAAGGAAACGGTTTGCTGAAGTCTTTGCTCAAGAGATTCGGTTTGGTCCAACGCAGATTTCAAATCCAAATTATCGGGATGCTGAGAATGCCAAGCACACTCCCAGTTCGAGTCTTCGATGCAAGCACCGGACTGAAACTGGTCACTCGTGTTGACAAAACCAGCATACCGCAATCCCACGATTTGCTGCGAATTTCCATTTTATAGCCTATCAAAACTGTGGCCAACCAGTGACACACCAGCACCAGCAAAATATCAACAGATTCAATCTGCTTCCAGATTTGGCAATGTGAACAGGTAATATTGACATGGTACAACACTTTGCTGCTGCTTTGTGATATGCCAAGGATAGTGCCACTATAAATGCGTTAAAATGTTCTCTACAAATGTGCTTTCTGGCTTCCCATCACCAGCTGGATCATCCTCCGAGGCGGCTACAAAAACCTCTTTGACCATCATGTCGTCCACAATGATTGCATGCCTCTTGCAGCGTGGGTTCCCCAGGGCTGCCATCACTCGTGAGTCTGTGAGCTCCATACCAATCTCCTTGGTGAGCAGAGAAGCACTGTCTCCATAGAAGGACAGCATGGAACCCTCGACCTTCTGATCCTTTGCCCATGCATCCATCACAGCAGAGTCGTTCACGCAGTAAACGATAACATCAGACACGCCCTTGGCTTTCAGTTCAGCTTGCTTGGCAAGATAGCCAGGCACCTGTTTGGAAGATCAGGTAGGTGTGAAAGCACCCGGAAGACCCACCATCACCACCTTCTTTCCACCAATGATTTCGGAAAGAGACATCTTCTTGGGAGGGAAGCCCTTGTCCAAGGTGACATCAGGCATCTTGTCACCCTTGGCAATGGCAGAAGCTGCCCCAGCAGGGCATGGGCGTTTGTTGCTCATGGCGACACTTGGCGCTTTCACTGGACAGTGGTCAACGATCTGAAGAACTTGCCGCAATGATATGCCTCGTGGTCTTGATTCGCTTGTCGACTTAAGTACATGTGTTTTTGTGCCTGCGTTCTGATCCTGAAAAACAAAAAAAACGGAAAGCGGCCAGCAAATTTATGTGCTCCAGTTGTTCCAGGCAAAAAATCAAGCGTAAACTTGCAGAAATTTTAAATGTCCATATTCTTTCTGATAATTATCAGTGCTGCAGGTGAGACATGTGCAGGTCAACACAATTTTTCTCAAAATCTATGAACGATATCCAGCCCCAGGCTTCTGCTGGGGCATCGGCCCCCTGGGAAAAAGCAGACCCTCACTGAGGTGCGCTCACCTCGCTTTAAATGGAATTGATGTGACCTTTTGATGCATTTTGCCGTTTGTGTGAAATGTGCAAAGACATTGGAGATCATCACATCAACGGACTCCTGTACTCCCGTTTTCTTTTAGTCGAGTGATTCAATCAGCCTCGCTGGACTTATAGCTGCTTGATTTAGGATCTCAGAGATTCATCTCTGTGTCTTGTCCCCTCTTCTCTCCAAAATGGGCATGACAACAGCTGTATATGCACAAATTTTGGTGTACGGACATGCACAGATCTGTAGATGGAAAACAAAGTACACGTAGTACACGACATACCTGATTCAATCGATATAATACTGGATCTATCATTATATATATATATATATCAGTTGGAACAAATGCAACTAACAAGCGCGACGTACACATGGAATGCTGCAGGAACTTTTGGTTTCTACACCACAAAGCTTATTTCCTTCAGCCCATGCCCTGCTGAGCAGGCAACCTGGAAGAAGATGGCGGGTCAGGCCGACTTGCGGTACAATTTCTGCAGCTCCTCCACTGCAAAGAACATCAGCACTGTGTGTCCGCCACACCTAAGGCCAAGGGCAGGGCAATGAAAGAGCAAGGGACAGGGAAATGGACCGCGCAATGAATTGTTTTGGAGACAAGTCCTTCATACCGGCGCCTGAGAAAATATGGGAAGAACCCGTTGTAGAGAGCGGTAGCACCTTCCTTGCCTTCAAGACAGCGAGGAGTATGTGTGACCAGTTTCTCACTACAATGAATTTGAATGGCCACACACTATCCAGCATGATCCAAGTATGTTGCAACGCAGAAAGGTGTTTGGGGTAGCAAGGAGATGGACTTCACCCATCTTTGAAATGCGCTCAGCACTCACTGAATCGGCAGTCTCAACACCGCCGACCGAAACTTTTAAAAAGTTGAGTGCAAGTAGGCACTGTGACCAATCATTGAAATAAGATGCTAAGACGCACAAAATCGGAAATGTTCCAACTGAAAGCCCAGTCTCTTATTTCCTGCCTGCCACGGTCTGAATGGTCTGCAGCGTACCACGGTACCTACAGCAAGCAACAGGGTAGAGTATGGATTTCTTTTTTGGACTTCTGCAAGACTCACATTCCAATTCCCATTATTTCCCACCAACCAGGAATCCCTCTAGAAGCAGGCAACAATGGCAACGGACACCAAGGGGGCACGGCAATTTTCCAGTCTCCGGATCTGGCTTCTGAGATGCCATACGATTCTTCGCAGACTGCCAGGAGTTGAAACATGTAGAAATGACATCCAACAGAATCACTGCAAATTCCCAGCATGCAATGATAGCTTTCGGGTTTGCCTCAAATGGCATTGTGATGATTGAATAGACCTGAGTTTAACCAAGGATTTTTGATCCAAGCAAAAAGCCATCAAATATATTGCAATATGATACTGTAGTAGGGTGTCACATGGTTTCACACCCCAGTTGGCTTAGCTCACAACCAATCCAGCTGTGAAAGATGAGGCAACAACATTCGCACTGCCCTGACCATGATCCATCCATTCTGTTGCCATACTTGCAAAGTGAGACGCTCCAAACACTTACATTGTAACAGGGTGCAATCATCGCAAACGAGCAAGACAGGAGCAAGGATACGAAGGCAACAGCGAGTGGCCTTTACCCCAAACTTTCCATAGATCGCTTTGAACTGATCATAGGTTGCCACCTACAAAGAACTGGAATTGCCAGTGGGTCAGATGCACTTCCACTAGAATCCTTGAGACTCGTTGAACTCAACCGAGGAGCTTAAGATAAAATTCTGCACACATTCTCGAACTGATGGAAACCCTAAAAAGAAAATCCTTCAACGATTCCATCCGACCATCCTTTTCTCCACTGAGCATTTGGAGCACATCCAACAGCTCTGGTGGAAGTGGGCATTCAATCTCCAAAGGTTTGCCTTCGCGGTTGGTAACATTGAGTTGTAAAAGTCCATCTTTAAACAACAAACACTTTTTACATGTCAATGTGGGGCAATTCGGAAAAGAATAACTGTTTGAAACGGGCAAAAAAAAGTATTCAAAATGACTTTGAGTAGGGTGTAGGTTTCCGGAATAACATCCCACTACTTGGCCTCGAAGGTCCAGGAATTTCAAGCCCCGACAGTGGAGGAAAAGCCGAGGGCACCAATCGGGAGTACCTGCAAGAATATTTTGCGGAGATGGATCTTCTCAAGTCAAAAACACTCCAAGACTTGTTAACAGCATCTCAGAAGGTGTATTTTGAAATGGAGTTTTATAATATGACTATAGAATGGCTTACAGTCCAGAACAAAGTGACTATGACTATGTTCAAAATTCATTCGCAATCACCCGAACAAGAAAAGCACGCATGCACCGAGTTATGTCCCTTCGATCTACCCCTCCAATGCCTGGCCAATAGCGCTTGTCACCCAGCAACGGTCGACCAATGCTAGCCAGATGGATCCGGATTTGGTGTTTGCGACCTTAATGGTGTACATCAGAGAGACCTATCAATCGTATCAATGCCCATGCATCATCATTGATGTTTTCAAATGATCCAGGAATCCAAATGCCACAGACTCTCACTAGCAAGAAACCTGTATGTGGTTGCACACGCAGCAAGCTTAGCTTTGTCGCTTTCCCACCCGGACTTGGGTAGCTAGCCAAGACCTCATAGGTGGTCCTGGGGCCAAGCGCTGCCAAGGTCTAAACATGACTCAACATCCACCTGTCAAATTGTGAAACGAGTGGAGATCCTACGTGAATTAAGAAAGTCAATCGCACTGAATCTGGTTGGTGGGTACATCGTTTCAAGCTTCAATCTCGGATTGTTGGTAACCGGTCAATTCAACCCTCTCAGTTCATCACTATCCATGTCTTGTTTTTTCCTCTCTTCAGGTCCTGGCTGGTCGACCATCTGGGGACACCTCCATCAACATAGAGTTCTCAGCAGAGAGTCGGAGATTTCCAGTAACTTCACCTCTATCAACATCAAATTCTCCAGCACAAAGACATATGTATTCCTTGTCGACCAAACGTGCCGCCCATTGTGCACGTAGCCAGTTGGCTGCAACTGATGTGTCATCCCCTAACACCACAGGAACGATTCCAGAGGTCGTCTGATCCAAGCGACTGACAAAAGTAACAGTTCTCTGAAGTTCTTGTGATAAAATCTGAATTGCTTCGTGAGTTTCAGTTCCTGCAGGTTTTTCGATGGCTAAAACTCCTGGAGCCGTAGCAAGGACTTTGTAGCTGTCCACCAAGATTTCCAAACGCCGTAGCTCAGTTGGATTGCATAGATCCGTTTGATCACCGTAGATGGTTCCACTCGTCCCGCTAAAAAACCTTTGCCGAAAGTCTTCCAACATCTCCATGGTACGTGGACGACCATGGACTTGCTGAAAGCAAGATAACACACTTCCCACTTGAATTCCATGATCAGAGTAGCCAGGGAGATCACGTATCATCTCAACAAAAACTGCCAACGCCGCTTCCCACTTTGAAGAAGACTCCTCAGAACCAACTTGCGCAGAGAAATTGGAAATTTTGAAAATTGGATAATATATTGATTGTATTTGTACTGCATTGCCCTTGGTAGCACCTTGCTACACTTCATTGGCCTTGGACTTTGTTGCCACTCCCAGGCAAATCAACTCCACACGTCTTGTGAATTGAAAGTGTGGCCAAGAGACACAAGCACTGATGGCAGCGGTGTAGGTAATCTCCTTGGCAGCTTCAGCAGAGAGTGACATACAAGTGTGAAATAGAGAGGAATGACCCAACAAGCAACGCCTGTTCAGGCACATCACTGGACTGTGTTCTTCGCCCAAAAAGCAAATGTGAGCGTGCAATCCTCTGCCAAGGGGCTGTTTTCTTTAGCTGTCTCTCTTCAAACTCTCCAAGAAGTTGCAAGGCCTCAGTCATGGAAGAAAAATGCAAAAAAAGCACATAGACTAAGCACAGTGCCGGAACCATCCCTACCTTCAAGACATGGCCCTGTCGTTCCATGTGGTTTCCCAGGCTTCAAGCTCCAAAACTCACCAGCTGAGTCAGCGACCACGTCCCAACGGCCACCCTTTTCTGCGGCAGAGATGGCCGAGTTCATCAAGATCCCATCCACTCCATCCACTCCTTCGCCTTATGCATCCAGTCAAACAAAACAGTACCAGTAGAGCCGTAGAGAGGATTCTACTTGTGGCGCTATAGGCTGGTACTGGCGTGGGAACATAGTGGACAGACACCACCCAGGAAGGACCAAGAAGGAGCAAGAAGGAAGAGACACAACACCCACCAAAGAAGAAACACAAAGGCCCAGACACCACCCAAAAAAAGGACAGAGAACCTTCAAATTGGCTTGCTGTATGTCTTATCAACCTGTATGAATGATTGCTTTGTTGTTTTGCACTTAGGCAAGGACTCTTGAAGAAGAGATGTAAGGCCATCTCCCATTGAGACATCCCTTCACAGGCCGTCACAGCAGCGCTGATTGTAGGAATGCTAGGAGAAATTCTGACCTGACGGTGATCGATAGCTGTCATCGTGAAGCTCTTTGCGCAACAAAACCTGGGACAATACAGTAAGCATGCAGTATGGACACATATCACTGTGCCTTATTCATCATTTTGTGGGAGGGAAGAGTGCATGATTCTGCCAATTCTATAAACTCTATCAAACTCCTATGTTTGCATATGTTTTCAGTCCCTTCTCCCCCCTTTCAGGATGTGGCCTGAGGCATTCGATTGAGCAAGCTAAGTGCGGTTTCCCACTGTCCGCCCTTCTCACAAGCACTGATTGTTGCACTGAAGGAGACGTCATCCTTCAGACTGTGTGGCTCCGTCTGTCAATGTAGGGAAAATAATTACAACTGCCATGCATTAGGAGTACAAATCAACGACTTATTAGACACTTAAGCAAGGAATCAGACGGATGAGCCATGAGCAATAACTGGCTTCCCACCCACCAAGCAGTCCTGTGAAACACCTCACGGTTGGCTGCTTTGGCAGTTCACAAGTAAAGCTTTCATATTATATAAACTTAACCATGTTTCACACTTGGAAACAGCCTTTGCAAATCTTTACAATTTACAATCAAAGAAGCCTGAAATCTACATGTGGAAACCTAAATGGAGAAGCAGAAGTGTCCCTAGAAATAAGAAAAAGGCCTTGCTCTGGCATCTGCCAAAATAGCTGCAGCGCGCTTTGCCATTGGAAGGCCTACAACTGCGTTACATTCCCTCCCAAGTTCCCTTTAAGTGTAGCCTACGCACGCCTATCAGTTCCAATCATTCACAAAGAAATACATGTGAAAGCCTTCTCACACGCACTGATCGCAGCGCAATAGGTAATGGTAGTCCTAGCAAGCTACACTCAGCTGTCAGAGCTCATTGTTGATATCAGTCGTCTTAGTGGCTTTGGAAGCATGTAAGATGTGGGCTCTTGCACTGAGAAAGCTATTAACCCACCACTGATCATACTTGTACGCAGAAACGCCACTGAAAACCTTCAAATAGTGCAAAGATAAGCATCCATTTGGCTTCACTTTGAAACAATCTGTATTTCGCTTCCATACAGCTCTATAAGTTTTCAATAGTTTTCATCTTTACATCATACCATGCATCATTTGCACCTCTCCACGTGTTCATCCATCATCTGCTGCAGGAGCTGCAACACAGGCAACCATTCTCCACCTTTCTCGCAAGCGCTAATGGCCTCATGGTACTTCATCAAGTCACCAGGTGTTCAGGAAGCGCTTAGCCAGGGCACATTGCAGAAAGCGATGTTATTCTTGGCAACGGTTGCACCTCAGGGTGAACTTGTCACAACTGTGGATTGACTGATCAGTACAGTGTCAAGATTCAAGACCTGGGAAAGCTGCCTGCCTTCCATGCTGGCAAGCAAGAATAGTGCCTAAGTTTTTCTGTCTGTCTATTCATGCAAGTGCAAACACAGCATGTCAAAGCAATGAAATATTGACACTCCTGACTCCTGACTCTGAGATATTGGGACTGCGGCCTTCTGCCATTGTGCTGCTTTTTCGCATGCACTCATCGCAGCACCATAGGTGATAACATTCGCTGCAATTTTTGCCACTGGCAAGGCTGCAAAGATTGCAAGAGCCTCTGTCCAACGCCTGCCTCACACATCAACCATTGCATATGAGTCTTCCACCTTCCCACGTAATATTTCATGAGGTCTCATGACACCTTGCATTACCTTCCGACTCTGCGGATTCGAACTGATGTTATGACATGTTTTGTCAGCCGACCTTTCTCACAGGCGCTAATGGCCGAGTTGTAGGTAAATTCCTGAGTTTGTTCATCAACTGATAGCTGAATATAGCCCAAAAACGAATGCAGGTGATTGCAGGCGCACATGTAGAACATTTGCAATCTTTCTTTCTAGCTTCCAGAGTTCTGCTATGTTTTACTGTTCTTCATTAACAAGTCTGAGTTTCCACGCGTTTGGCCTCACAGCTAATGCGGGAGCTGCACTTAGCACTGCCAAGGCAGCCTGCCACCTGCCTGCCTCGATCCAGTTGTGTTTCTGCTGACACCCGACAGCCCTCCCCACGGTTGGTCACTCCGGTTGCCTCTTGACAAGCCCTGACAGCTGCAGAGGCGTGGTAAACTGTGATCTCCAAGTAGCTCCTGTGCCCGCTGCTTGCTGGAGATGGCTAAGGCCAATTTTTCTAAACCAGCAAAAGCTGGTACCTCCTAAGTAACCATGTCCCACTGGAAGCTTCACATTGCATTTGCAGAATTGTCTTTAGCAGGATCCAAGTGTCAAAAAACGGCTCCCTCTTTTCAAGTCATACACTGAGAAGTCTTTGAACAACGAAAGTGCCAGGTTCACTTGGATGAATTGAATAGCATTCGCTTAAACCCTTGTGCCAGTGGCATGTTGGCACAAAAACGCCTCACCATCTCGCTAAAAAAGGCAATGGCCAGCATCCATTGTGCAGCCTTTCCCAAGGTCGTGATCACCTGGCCCAGCGGAGGTCTGTGAGTATAGCTATAGTTCCTTACAATGTTTGTGTGCTTGCGTTTTCTTCAGATGCTTATGAAGGAATTCAATAAACCATGGAGATGGGAAATAATCACACAATCACCTTTTGGGGAATCCATATGACATCCACGTCATTTTCCACTGCAATGCCTGTGTTGGGAGAAACGGATCGTTCCCCAGCACTTTCACTGCATCAGCAACTCGAGGCTCCGCCAGGAGGCTCAAGGCCTGAGGTGATGCAGCTGATGGTGAAGGGCAAGGCAGCCGACTGGTGACATTCGATTGATTTTGATGGCCACCTCGTCGTATTCCTGGATCCATTTGTCACGGACCTCAACTCGGAATGGTTGCCTCAAATCAAAAAAAAGCCAGGTGTTTGTTGTTCCTTCCATGCTGAGACATACCCTTGACATCCACACATATGACGGCTAGTATGAGGAGTACCCAAAACAACACTGAAGAAGCACTTTTCTGATCTTAAGAATCGAGAAAGGTCTGCTCTCATTTCAACTTTGAGGTTTCCACCACACATCTTTTCCCCTGGCGGACTTCGGAACACCTTGGCGCACGTGGTAGTGCGTTGTCTTGTTGTGGAGGTTGAGAGTGATGAAGTGAAGAACATGCAACATGAAAACACGACAACATACAACAAGCCCAAGCCCTCGTCATTGTCTCGGAGATAATGAATGGGCAAGTCTGGCAGGCTTGCGGTGACCCTTAAAATTGTAGCAGATACATGCACGGCCATGGAGTTTCATACTCCATCATTCCAGCACGTCTTGTGCCGAATTCAACTATTCTGCTGCACTTTCGCGAAAGCACATGATCAAACATGAGTTGACTGAAGAAAGTGTGATGCCACATCGAGTAAGTGTCTACAGCGGAGGCATTTCCAGGGAAGCTACTGATGTGAACCCAACGATGGCTTATAAAATTCTGCAAAAGTGAAGCATGCAGCTGCACAGCAGTTCATCTATGCCCTCCCGGGTGGTGCATCGATTGGCTGGTGTATGTCGGCCACCGAATGATGCATTTACATCTGAATCTGTTCAGTTCACAGCTGCTTGCAATGCAAAATGTAAACATTGCCATGCACAATCAATAAAAATCGGAATGGGTATCTCAAGTACAGAGAGCAGAAATGACCAGAGGGCATGATTGTACCAGTGCATCTTAGATCGGGAGGATTCCGTAGCTTTTCAGCTTTTCCAATCATCCTCGGCATTTGGAGGAGAAAACTCACGCGTGCTCAGTTCACGAGCTCTGAGCAGTCGTGCCTAGACATCGAGATTTGTTTAGTCACGGCTAGTCGATGCTCGGTTCATCTCACCAGGATTTGCCTTTTTGCGATGCAAGTCAGCTCGGTCCTTTATGTCCCAGTCTGCCAACTCCGATACTGCGTGTTTTGAACAGCTCAGGTATCTAAAGTTTGATATTTCCCCCTCTCCCACGTTGCCTGAGAATTTACAGAGTGATCCACATATTCTTCGCATGCAACATGGACTTCCAACTTCACATTGGCGATGTTGGGAGTCCACAATTCACCTCCAGTTTGATCAGCAGGTGATCCAAAATCGTTAAAGATGAGATGACTGAAATAAGGGTCAAAGCCACCGCCATATTTACCGGTCCTGTGTCATTATGGAATCCTCCAGCGGAAACAAATTCGCCTCAAGCCTTTGGCTGCCCAACGATTTTGCGCAAAGTCCAATGATTTTCGCACCTAAGGCAAGAGTGGGAGAGCAGCCATGGCGAGTGATCACAGGACCAGAAAATCTGCCGGCCTTGCCGATCTTGGCACCAAGCTTGTTTTGCAGCGCATATCGGGATTTCAGCGCTCTAATAGATGCATTGATTAATCCTGAGCATCTCTAAAATCATCTAAAATCTGGAACCCAAAAAATGCTCCAGTTGCTTATGAGCCTATTCTGAGCAGAAGAAATCAATTAAAAATCACTTCACCCTTTCTTCCTGCCCAAAGACTCACTCATAAATCATTGAAGACTGGAGGTCGTCGTTGTGACGACTATCTTTACAGAATCACGGCACTTGTGGCAGCATCCCATTGAAGGCACCGCTGGCATCGAGGTCAAAATTGTTGATATCGTGTTGATTTGGCTTTGTCATCGAACACCTTCCATCCACCAAGCGCTGCTCCAACGTCTGTTGCGGAGTTGCAATGCAAGCAAACCGTTTGCAGAAAAAAGCATAGCATAGCAAAACATGAAACGAATTGAAAGCACTGGTTCAAAGACTGCGAAACAATTGATTGGCGATAACATGACGAACACTGAGACTCGCCACAGGTCCCAAAGTATTTTTGCAGATTTTCACATTTTGGAGCACTTTTGGCCGATCTGATTTGAGTTCTTCCTCACAGTTAAATACACTTACATAAAGTTATATAAAGTTACATACAGTTGCTGCAGTGAAATCACCCTGCCTTGTATTCATACACTGAAGACGTCGTCGTTGTGCAAACTCAAAGTTGGTACATTTGCCTATAGACGTGCTTGAAGCTTCAGGTCTTTCCGGTCTGAAAATGCACAGATCCACTCTTTGCCGGTTGAATAGCTATCAAACCTGTCTATGATGAAACCATTGTGAAGATATGTGAAGATGATAAATTAAATATACATATATAAATATGATAATATGAAGCTAGATGAAGTTAGATGAAGCTACTCAGCACTGGCATTGCTCTGAGACAAACGTCTTCATCAGTCACGGCATCATTCATGGATATTCAATGATATTCAAGGAATTACTTCTGCCGCATCAGGCCAAGCACAAAACTGTGATTTGTGATGTATAATGGGTACAGTGTTGCTGATGCCACCCTGGCGGGAATCCCTGTTGTACAATGCTGCCCTGCCAGCCAGCCTCAATGCTCTGGCGACCATCTTCGGTGGCGGCAATGGTGGCTATTCGTGCTGTCCAAATCATATCTTGGCAAGTCTTCTGCATCACAGACCCGATCCACGTGACCATGACGTCCGTCACGTGAGCATCGACATGTGCAAAACCCACTGTCTCCTTCAAGCCCATGTGACTATTGGAAACCCAGTCTGTGTGAAAGCATGTGAAAGCTGTAAGATCAAACATAACAGGTTCTTTCCCTCCTTTCTTGTATGCAGCCTTAAAGGAAATGTGCACCAAAAAGCTATGGTCTATGGTTTCCAGAAGTCCTTCAAGATCCTTCAAGTGATAGAATTTAATCCTCAACTTCCCATATGCTCTTGAAAACACATTGTCTTCTTTCATGCAATGACTATAGGAAAAAATCAATTCATGCAGATTCATACAATAAAGAAAACATCAATGAGCTGTTGGTCTTCTCTAAGGCTACTGTGCTCCTGAATCATGGACTTGACCTTGGCTTCATCCTCTGGTTTCCAGGCGCTTGCGCTGGCTGACTCTACCTTGCTAATGGCTTGGGTGACTTCGCTGATGCCATCATGACCACGAGCAATCTGTTGTTGCAGAAGCTCTTTGGCTGTCTCCGGCATCACGATCTGCACCTGCCAACGTATCAATGCAAAAAATATCTCGCCTCATCAAAAGTAATCAAGTAATATGATCAAATCATAAGAAATGATAAGAAAATACATCCAAAGTCTCTGTTTTGGTTTGGAGGATGCGAAAAGGTGCGAACTTTCTGGAGGCCATCCTAATTAGTTGATGTTTCTTTGTTTGTTTTTTGTGAAGCTTCCGTTTTGTGGAAGTTGAGCTGGGGTCATGAATCTGGCCTCAATCTCCAGAGTCGAGGCCACAAATTGCTCGTAGACTGTCCAAATACGAGTTAAGTAGACGGGTTGTTCCCAAGTGTCCAAAATAGCAACCATGCGCCCAATTCGCTTCAGATTGCTTTCAAAAACAGTTTCCAGGTCGGAACTGCCTGCCGTGCATCCTTCTACGATGATTCTGAACTGATTGTTGACGAAGAAGCACATGAAAAGGAAGATTCCGTTTGAGGCACGGTGGTGTGCAAGGTTCTGCTGGAAAGCCAGCAGTGCACTTTGCACTTGCGACAAAGTGTACCTCCAGCACCACGAAAGGAAATAGTTCTGTTCCCTACGTTCAGAACGAGGTATCCAATCAATCATCGCACAGCCTGGTCGGTTGTCACGGGGACACATCACATCTGCACCAATTGGATCATCTGAGAGCCAGAAAGCTGTTTTCATATCCATGAAGCTTGGGTCTGGTTTCCCTGTGCGTTGCACGGCCAGTTGCGTGAAATCGGAAGACACAAGGTAGCCAATGCTGACCTAGCGAATCGAGTAGACTTGAGTAGATGTGAGCCAAAGCGAAGTTTCAGAGAAAATGTATAGTTTATTCATATCTTGCACTTTCGACTTGAGACTCTTGAATGATGTTGGGTATGTTCTTATCTGTTTTGAATTTGCTATCAAAGTATATTATGGAATATCACGTTTCTTCCTTACCTTTGATTCGAGCGTCCTTTCATTTTGCCCAGGCACTCCGGCGCGTTCACTCTGAAGTGCTCGCATGGCAAACATCTTTTTCTCCAGGGTGGATTTGCCAATCCCAAGGTGTTGCAACTTTCTTGCGTAGCGAGCCATGGTGTCGGGCTGCTCATCCTGACAAAGGTCAAGAAATTCCCAAATGCAATCAAGCTACGAAACAAACCAAGGCTGTGCCCCGGAAACTTCCTTTTCAATCTGAAATCATGACCAAGTTTCCCATAGCTCTTCATAGAGCTCATCCATGACTCGCTCAGCCTTCCTAGCTCTGCGGGAACGGATGTGGTAAACAACCAATCGAGCAGCAACCAAAAGAACTCCCGTCCCCAGGGCCAGAAGCGGGAGGTGCCACCAAACCTAGCTTCGTGTGCAGTGTGGATGTTCAAATCAATCTATTTTTCAATCATACAGATACGTACCTGGCAGAAACCGTGGCAAAACATGCATCAAGCTCTGAATGCCTTGTGCTTTATTTGTGCCACGACATGATGGAAGGTGTGACAGTCTCAGCAGCAGTGCAACATACTTGGCGGGGTTTCCACATGCCAAGGAACACAGTCATTGTCCACCAATAGGAGCGGCAACTCGCAGGCCAAGCACAAATCCACACCGGCCATGGAGTAGTGGCGTAGTGGGCATTGCTCGCATGTGCCACGCTTTTCAGAAGGAACGGAACCTGAGCAGGACCAAATCACAAGCCCCACATCTTGGAATTGTGTATATAGTCTCAACGAGAAAGGCATTCATGATGTCCTTTAGCAACTCTAACTGTATTCATGTCACCTGCCAACTGCAAGGGTTCTGAAATAAATGCTCTGTGAGAACATGGAGAACATTGTGGTCCACCCGCGCCTGGAGCACAGACTTGGCATTTTGCACCATCCGAAGAATAATGTCCAGCACCACAAAATTCACACAAAAGATGATTGTGACCTGGAGCCATTCCTGCCGAGCATGGAGGCTCCGTCACATTATCAGCCCAAAGGAACATCTCAGTCTTGCTGCGCAAAGATTCAAGGTTCCACGACCCGATGGGCTGGTTGAAGGATGATGCACCACGGAACATCCAGGACATGTCCCTCACGGCTGAAGTGTCCCACGAGCCGATGGGCTGGTTGAAGGATGATGCATAGCCAAACATGGAGTCCATGTCGGTCACGGCCGATGTGTTCCACGATCCAATCGGTTGGTTGAAGGATGTTGCATAGTAGAACATGGAGTCCATTCTGGTCACGGCTGATGTGTTCCACGATCCAATGGACTGGTTGAAGGATGTTGCATAGTAGAACATGGAGTCCATGTCGGTCACGGCCGATGTGTTCCACGATCCAATCGGTTGGTTGAAGGATGTTGCATAGTAGAACATGGAGTCCATTCTGGTCACGGCTGATGTGTTCCACGATCCAATGGACTGGTTGAAGGATGTTGCATAGTAGAACATGGAGGTCATGCTGGTCACAGCTGATGTGTTCCACAACCCGATGGGCTGGTTGAAGGATGATGCACCACGGAACATCCAGGACATGTCCCTCACGGCTGAAGTGTCCCACGAGCCGATGGACTGGTTGAAGGATGATGCACCACGGAACATTTGGGACATGTCGGTCACGGCTGAAGTGTTCCATGGGCTGATTGGTTCGTTAAAAGAATCAAGCGATTTGAATAATCCGTGCATGTCCCTGACATGGGAGACATCCCAAGATGGGATTTCTCCGTATGTGGCCACCAAACCAGCCTTCTTGAAGCTCCACCTCTCCCAGATTTCTAAAGCCGCACGAAGTTCGGTCCCGTTATCAAAAGCTTTCTTGCAATGACCAAGCATGCACAGCGCAAGCAACATCTGCACCCGCATGGCTCACTCGACAAATTCCGGGGGTCAAGGGACACACTGTTCAATAGTCTTGTGCACGACCCAAAACACCTTTTTCATCTAAAATATTCTAAAATCATGAAGCTCATGAAATCTGTCATATCTGCCATACGTATATATATATATATATGATCCCGGTTCGCGGTTCGCTACCCCCCCCCTGTTTATCTTTTGAAGGCCAGTACAGTATATTGAAGAGTCTAATATCTACTTGTGTTTTGTCGTATATAGGCTTAAGAGAGGATAGTTTACTCTCAAGGGAGTATTGGTTTTTTGACCGAGTCTGCGAGTCATAAAAAGACGTGCTAGTTATCCCTACCATAGGTAGAAGGCCAGTGCCACTCTTCAGTGGTAGCGGAGCTGCTGAGATCATGGATCTTTATGAAGATGAGCCCAATGATGACTATGAGTCATACGCAATGAGACAAAGGATGCAGCCTCATGGAGGCCAATTGATGATGACGACACAGGTGACGACGAAAGTCCCACCTGGATTTGATGGTAAGACATCATGGTTTGCATTTGGAGACGTGGCGAAAACTGGCGTCTCCGAAAACGTGTTATTTGCAATGTTTCGGCTTCGACGTCGTGGAGTAGTGCCGTTGTACCCGCTTCTATGTCATAATTCTAAATCTTCTAATATAACCTTGCTGTCCGCCTAAAGGTATACAGCCTCGGTGACCGATCTGATATCTGTTTTTATCTCACACCTGTCAAACTTTCTTTGAGAGCAACTAGTTTTCCGTATCTAAATTCTCTGGTTTTTTTTCAGCTAAAACGCTCCAATCTTATGTTGCCTCATATCAACTTATTTCATCTCACCCTACCAGTTGCGTTGCTGTTTGTTGGAGATTTGATGACCCCGACCCCTTCCCACAGGGCCCACCCATTCCACAGGGGGGAGCGGGTTATCACTGTTCCATCTATATCCTGAATCTATCTTACTTTCCCGTGGTTATCTTATTTGATCAAGTTTTCAATATCTGATCTTAACTTGCATCCTTGTAATTTATTTCAGCATACATGCTTGTCTTGCCTGAAATCAACTTTCTTCATCTTCTCCTAC
>DF240394.1:123679-173019 GCA_000507305.1 Breviolum minutum Mf 1.05b.01
TTAACATGTAACTTATTTCAGCATACATGCTTCTCTTGCTTGAAATCAACTTTCTTCATCTTATCCTACCAGTTGCATTGCTGTTGGCTGGATGACCCCCACCCCTTCCCAGGACCCACCCATTCCACAGGGGGGAGGGGGGTTGATGTTATGACCATGACCATGGCAGGGGGGGTGGGGGGGGGACCCGGAACCTGGAACATATATATGATATGCATGCTGCATAATGCTGTTTCAATAATTGTCTTCGATTTTCTTAGGCTGTTTCACGTTTCTTTGACTTCCAATCTAGATCTTCCAAGTGACGGGCATGATGCGCTAATCCAGTAACGCTTGCCACTTGAACCAGACTGTGGCTGAGTACATCTGAGTACCCTGTTTGGCATTTCACCACAAAGCCACATCAAAACAATCTACAGTAGAACATACTTGCGGAACGAAGAAATGCTGAACTGTTGAGCCGGGCGCTGCCTTTGCGACGTCGTGGCCGTGCTTTCAAAGAAAAAGCAGCAGCACATGTGGCGGGCTCTCGATGATAAGACCGCCGTGGTACTGTTGCCGCTGCTGTTGCTGCTGCTCTTGTTGCTGTTGTTGCTGTTGTTGTTGCTGTTGTTGCTGCTGTTGTTGCTGCTGTTGCTGTTGCTTTGGGTGGTGCTTCTCGCCATGCTGCTGGCAATGGAGTTTCTGCCTCTGGCGCTAGGCTATAGAATGGTGCTGTTGTTGCTGCTGCTGTCGTTGCTGCTGCTGGTTTTGGTGGTGCTTCTGGCCATGCTGCTTGCAATCTCAGGCCCAGGAAAGGCCGACGGGATTAGCCGGAGGCTGATAAACAAGATTTGCTCAAATCAATTGAGCAATCAAACAATCAAAACGAAGCTTCCAAACCAGTGAGTTCATTGAATTCATTAAGATCAAACACAGCTTGACAAGGGGCTTGAGCGGCATCAGCGGCCATGGAGCGCAACTGCCTGGTGAGGTCATCCTCAAGTATCAGCGAAGGCACTCCCTTTTGAACTAAGGAAGCATCGGCCCTTTCCAAAATAAGCAATCCAAAATGAAGCCATTTATATTTATTATATACATTAAAAGCTGTTTTTGGTGGAGTTGCTGTGTCCAAGTTGTGTTTGCATCATTTGTATCTTAATCCTTGCAAACTTTTGACAGGTAGTTGTGCTCTTGCAGTCCTCCTGCCTTTCCTCCTCAGATTGGTCTATTGCAAGCACAGAGGCTGCTAAAGCACTGAGGCGCTGCAGCTCCTGTGGTCATGAGACACGAGATGTTCATGAAATTGCCCGTGATTTGGAATACAAATGGTATCAAATATAATTATACATTATGATAGTAATAATTGATACTTCATAGTACTTGAACAATATTAGATACTATTGAATATCAATACGTACGACTATGATGTGAAAAGGCTACCTCTCCTTCTGTCGCGCTTCTAAATCCTCTACCTTCTCATCATTTGCGCCACACTGCTCCTCTAGCTCCTGCAACACCTTAGCAAGAAAGACTCTTCAAATTTCCGGAGTCTAAGCACTCCTTACATGTTCCAAAGGACAAAACTTTCGCAGCCAGGGGGCCTGATTTGCTCTGGCCAGTTCCACACGTAGAGCAGCATTTTCTTCTTTCAATATCTCTGCGTTGATCTGCCTTGAAGAAAGCCTTGCAGTGGTTGGTCTAGACTTTTTTGGCGTTACAGTGTTGGCTGTCATTTGCGGCATTAATGCCTGTCGCAATGCACGAACTGGAGTGGAATTCTGCCTTTCTTGGTGCTTCTGTGCATAGCCTTGAGTGCTTTTTGCTGGTTTCATCTGAGGATTTGATGCACTACGCCCCAAAGTTGTGAGGGCTGGAGTCACCTGTTGACCCAGCCACTGCACGAATTTTCCTCGAGAGCTTGGCGTCAATCCTTGCTCAGATTTGGAAGAAACAGTTGACCTGTGGCTGGTTTGTCCAGAACTCTTGCCTCGGGGAGCCGTTGGTCTTGTGTGCACTCGCTCTTGCATCTTTACTTGGGAAAATGGGAAAATCGGATGACCCGAATAACCTGAAACCCTATTGGCAGAGGGATGTGGAGTTTCCGGAATCTCCGCAGTTTGGGTTGGCCGACTTATTACTTCATGCTTTGGATCTGCACTGGGACGTGCAGATCGACGTGGAGTCACTGCCAAAGAATCACAGGGAACATCCTTGGCTTTGGTCATATGCGGTTCTGAAACGGATCGGAAGGGCCGAGCTGATCGCACCGTGAGGCATTGAAACTCGGTTTCAGGAAGGCGGGAAGGGCTTCGGCCCCGGTGCCACTGCACCTGGTTCTGGGGGTCTGGCCTTGGCCAAACCGATTCTCGAAGCTGCACCGTTGATAGAGCAGCCATGGCTTTGTGTTGTTTCCTTGAAGCAAATGCTAAAAAGGGCAACAGGATGATGTATCATGATGTATCTGTATAAATTTAGGGCAAAGGTAGGTGTTGCTTCCAAACTTGTCAACCCTTCCATCTCTAAGTGCAACGTGATGTCGTGGCATGGTGTTGCACTCTTAGTTTTCGTGTCTGTGCTTGTGCCTCTGTTTGAGCAAGGTCAATTTTCTGAAAGGAATGTTCTTTCTTTCATGTCATTCCCCTAAATTTCAGTACAAACTCAAGAGCTTCAAGCCAAATTGGGCAGACATCCCTGTTCTTTCCGATAGTAAAGTGAAGATGAAAGATTCTCATCAAGGACCCAAAAATGTACAGTAGATATTTAACTATTGACACCTTACATGGATATACATGGATCGCAAATCAGCTTTGAAGAAACCAACATGCTGTCGAACAAGTATCCAACAATGACTTGTCCATTGGCAGCTCTTGCAGTGTGACAATGTACTGTTTTGAGGTTGAAGCTTCCTGATCGGGAAGACACGGAAACCATGGCTCACGCTAGCCAATCGGTGTTCCCGTGGAGTCCAAGAAGATTGCTTGCAGCATCAAACGGTATGTTACAGGAGAGATATTCAAAAAACCGTAGGAATATCTCAAATTCAGATCACTTCTGAAACTCATCCAGCTACCTCAGAATCTTGTTTCCAGATTTTGCTGAAGTGATCGCATCATTCCATTGCAAGTGGAGACTCCACATGTGTCACATGTGCGAAATTCGGTCTAAATCAGCATGACTTGTTCTACTCGCATGAGGATTTGTCTGCCTATGTGCACTGCTTGCCCTAAGACAGTGTGATGGAACAGCTGAAGCCAAGGATGACAGAAGAAGGAAGCAAATAGAAACAGCCTGAATTTTGTAAGTCACTCCTGAAAGTCAGAGTTTGCAGGATGCAAAACTTGCAAAACTCTTCAAGTGAAATCTTTCGATGCCCTCTCCCCAACAGATTCGCACCTGCGTGGCGCCCACAAGGCAAGCACGTGTGACAAAAGGCATACTTCCACGCCAGAAGGCTGCAACCTGAGTCTTGCTGACGAGATCTATCACATAGACGGTGGAATTGGGTAGAAAATGGTAGAAGTAAGCGCAACATAGTGCAGTAACACCTTTACTGTGCATTTTTTTGATTAATCAAATATAGTTTTACCATGGTTTATCCTTCTAGTCTGTGGTCTTTGACAACTTGGGGTCTTGACACCTTCTTCTCGTGCAATGCGCTGCGCGCAGTCCACGACTCCCTGACCATTGCAGTGTGAGACAAGTTGATGTCACAATCAAAGGCCAGGGAGCACCAACCACCTTGTCATGACATCTTCAATGATAGGGAACAAATTAACAACGAATAGTGCCATGGGTTTGACATGGTCCCTATGTGGCTAGACTCACAGTGTATCAGTATCCTGTATGCTTAGCCTTAGCATAGTTCTTGATCGACTGACCTGGACACGGCTTGACTTAGAGGAATTAACACGCCTTGTAATTTCGTCGTACAGATGGATCAAGCGTGGCATCGTTGGACAAGCGTACAAGCGACACCTGTGGGAGATATGGGAGACTCTGAGTCTAACAACAGTACTTGTGCTTGAACCAAAGTGAACCAAACAAGCGCATCCCCACAGGTCTTGTAAGTCCCTGATGGAGCCACACATCTACTTCTCCAAACATTGGTTTACCGGTTCAAAACAGAGATACTGTTACGTGAAACATCAAACAAAAAATCCTGAGGGGTTGCAAGGTTGCCTCGCAAGGGCATGAGATCAGGGCTGCCATCCCACCAGCTGCCGTTGCCTCATGTGGTGGCTGTCTCTTCTTCGAAGCCCACGAGAAGTTTGGGAAAATCATCTTGACTTGGCATCATTTCATGGCATGCTGTGACTTGTTCCTTCACTCAAAGCACCTCCTGCAAGTCTTTTGCGCTGTGTGGAATGCTGCAGCATAGCATGCACTAGTGTCGCTAGTTTGCTTCCATTTCGAAAGCAGGCGCATTGGAAGTCATGAGTGGAGAAAGCAACCGAAAAGGAATTCATGAATAGGAAATTAACAATAGGCTCATTTTTCGAACATGTCCCGACTGGGGCCCGTGCACAAGTCAATCTGGAAACAAAGTCAACCTACCAGGTCGAGCAAACTTGTGGCTCCCACAATTAGAAACTGACATCAATTATAAATAAGTGATAATAAATGCAAATAAATAAACAAGCGCCAATTCGAAAATAGCCACAAATCACAAATCTACTTCCAATTCTCATATCAAGATGTATCAAGTCACATCTTTTCATCATCAGTGCCCTCAGGAATTTCCACCCACAATTACCTCGCGATGCTTTGCCAGGGTGTCCCTGAAGACCTGGAACCTCATGGTGTTCCAAGCAATGCTACAGGGAGATTGGAGTGGCCAGCTGAGATCCCCAACAATCCATATCTGCTGCTCGCATAGAAAATCTGCAGATTGAAGAGTGTAAAATTCATTAAAATTCAGTAAGCAACGAAAATCCCTTCAAAACTGGACGATTCTCAAAGTCTCCATACTTTTACAGGCCTGTCTCCAAATGCCTGCTCCCAGGCCATCATAGAGGCCCATGATGCCGGTCTGACAAACATGCTTAAGTGCAAAACAATTTTTAAACACATATACTATTCTGACCATTCTGTTCTGTCGATTTGAAGAACAATGTGCTGAATCCTCGGCATCGTGCACTGAGGTGTGGACGGTCTTCACCGTCTCAGAGGCAAAAGAGAAGAAGCTCAACTTCGCTCCAGGATTCTGAGGGTCAACGCTGACATGTGCATGCATTTACCCACGAAGGTGTAGGATTGTGCAGCACTTCATTTCACATGTCTCCATGCAGCGTTGACAAAGTAGGATGTTTGACAATTCTCAAAAAGTGCTTGCTGTCAGCGTCTTGCAGAATATTTGGCAAGTCCTGCATGCTCGCAAGATTCATCCGAATAGCCAAAGTATTGACCTGGGGGAGAGCACGTCTCCGGGAATGTGCGCTTCAATCAATTCTCTTGGATTATTGAGAGCTGGCAGCCTCTGCTACCAAGAAACTGGGTGGATAAACAGCCATCCGAAAATGCCTCCAACCTCAACGAATCATTTTCCAAAGGTCAGATTCCAGTTTCGGCACACAGTTTTAAGCTAAGGTTGCAACACCTGAGGTGCTGAAGGCAACCCAACCTTTTGTTTTGCGTCAGACATGTGCCGGCTTGTGAACATTACTGGGAGGACATCTTGACTTGCCTGGCAAAGGCTTGGACGCCATTGCTAGCACTTTGATTGACAATGGCTGCCAGAAGTCTCAACAGATTTCTGCAAAGTCTCAGATGGTCTGTAGCCAAAGCAGTGCAACTTAGTTCCTGCATTGTCCATCTGTCTTACCTACTGTGGATTGCAAAGAAAAAAAGAGCTCTCATTGAGCTGACTCCTCTTGAAATCTAAATGATTCTATCTGGAACAATCGCTTTTGGTTAGAAACTCCTGCAATCCTCGATCAAAACAATCCAAATTGATCCTGTGTTTGCAGAACCGGGTCCAAGTCTTTTGCTGACTGTCTACTCGCTCCAGAACTTTAGATGAAAGGAAGCACAACCACCGTTCACAGGTCAACAGGATGGTTGGCAATCCTTATGACGCGCTATTTTCTTCTTTTGCTGCTGTTTGGTGCCTGCAGTGTATGTCGTACCATTCCTGCACCAAATTGACGACTATTCAATCTGTGAATCTGTGAAAAATAGTGATCAAGAAAATGCGCCACAAACAGCATTGTCTTGAAGAGTTTGAAGCCATTTGCTGTATGAAATTCAAGATTTCCACCTCATCATTCTTGCTTTCAACTGGAAAGCAAGCTCGAAGAGTAGCAAAATCACGGTCGACATACCTGTCTTCAGGTCAAGACTTGGAATCTCATGGCTCAAGATATCATTGCCACATCCGTTTTGAATCGTCTCGTGTAGTTTATTGCAATCTATTCGACTTGTCTGTGATAAGCCTTGGCGGTCCAGCAGCAAAGCTCTGCACGTCTCTATGCTCATCATGAACCTTGTACAGCTTTACAACAAATCCCACCAAGTTGATGTGATGTGATTCGTAGATTCGTAGCAACGACCCTTGAGCCTTGAGCTACTGACAAAGCATAAACGACGGCAAAGCTGAGTGGCCTCACCTCAAAGATTCATGTTGGACAGGGAGGAGGACATTCTGATAACAGTGCAATCGATTCTAATTTAGAAACCAATTAAACCCTCACACTTTAAACTGTTGCAGTTGAACATCATATCTCAATATATGTCCTATCTCCATGTAGAGGGCTTGAAGTCTCTTGTTTCCACGCCATTCATGAAAAACTTGGGCATCCCTTACTCCAAAACCTTTCAATTCCCACAACACTCTGTCGCCTTGGCCTATCCAGGATAGACCAGACACTCCCACTGCCTCCTTCATGGGAAAGGACAATCAGACACACTCGGCCCGTGTGCTTCGCGGATCTTTAATAGAATCTATTGAGCAAGATGCTCTGCATTATCGGGCTCTCTCCTCACCAAAGTCACCAGCATGAGTCAAAGGCCTGCATTCGTTGGTGACCAGCTGAAAGGAGCATTGCCATGTTGCAGCTGGTGACCCTGATGTTCACTAGTCCATGTAGTCATCCTCTTGAGCTTGTAGCACTACATTGCTACATCTTGTGTATTTTTCATATCACCTTCTACTCAGACTCTTCTCCTGTCCGCAGCCTTCCATGCTCGTCAAGAAGGTGCTTTGCTTTGTGATGACCCTGTGGGACCACCTGACAAATTAACACGGGAAAGATTCAAATTCTGGCATAGCAGCTGTACAGTTGCTACTATTCACTCACTTACCAGCCTTGCAACTCAGTAGAATCATAGCAATCAAGCTTCCAAACTTTGCGTGACGATCTGGAAGATCTTCAGAGTGTGAACACTTCACTTCTTTCCATCTACCCAGCTAACCTTGAAGTCTCGGTAGCCTTGCTCTGCTGCCTAACATGTGAAAGTTGATGCAGGTATGAAGCTCTTGCTGCAACAAGACGCCAAAGAACGCTTTGTTTACCAGATGTGTATGTCTGTATGTCTGCAATTATATTGAATAACCCGCAGTATTTGCAACATAAGAACTTCAATAAACTGATGCAGCAAACAGATTGAATTGAGACTACAGAATGACCAAGTGGCTTGCCTGCTTCAGATATGCCAAGCTGTTAAGTTCCTGAAGAAGATTCGTAACACAGAGACCAGCGCGACGGTAAAATCCCAGCAAAACGTAGGAGCTATGAAGATCAAAGCATACTCGATGGGAGCGTCATGAAGTGACAGGTTTGCACAAGAATCCACTGTCCTTTGGTATCTGGTTGAATTAGAACGATGTGAAGTAGTGCAAGCTAGGATCAAAGGAGAGGAACGAAGGCTTCCGCGACATCGCTGCCAACTGTGTCAGGAGACTTCCATGAAGGAACGTATGGCAACAAAGATCAACAAAACGAAGCCTTCCAGAAGTTCATGTCTCATGTCATCCTGGCCACTTTCTGCAAGGAACGCATGCGACAAGAAGGCCTGCTCCAGGATCATGCCATCAGCCCCCTCCGTGTCCAATTTCAAATACCTCAGCAAAATGATGGGAAATGAAGACTTGGTTCTGCTCCTTGTAGATGTAAAGAGCGAGAGAGAGAGAGAGAGAGAGAGCACAATTCAGAACAAAACTAGTTTAAGCATTTGAGCTCCCCAGCAAAGGAGTGCCATATCTCTCAAAAAGAGCCTACAAGGAACAGCAGTACATCAAGAAATTCCACGAAGGTTGGTGCATTCTGAGCTCGAGGCGCTGAGATTTGTTGCCTCCACATCCAACTCAATGGCCTTTTCACCAAACAGATTTCTGGCAAATCTCTGTCAACCTGTTTTTGAATGCAGGGAAATCATGGGAAACCTCCTTCAAAGAATCCGAATGCCAACTGTCTTGGGAAAACCAAGACGGAAACAAAGCACATCCACAAGGGTCCTCCGTGTCATAGCGAGAACCGACTGTCTGGAAGCAACCTGGCACTCTGGATGTTTGATGATAGCCTGTCATTTGCTCCAAATTGAAAAAAGAAAAGCATAGCAATTGTCACACTGCGCAGCACCTGCAAGACATAGGAACTCTTGGTATTTTCCATGCCAAAGATTGGGGAAAGCGTGCCATGCAACACTGCTCCATTCCGAATCTTCCTTGTTAACGTAGAGCTTTGCCTTGACCAAAGGGATTGTCGAAGAGGAATCACTGCAGTTGGTGCATTCTGCAATCCCAGTGGCTGAAGATCCATTCCAAATGGCTTTCTCCTACAATTTGCGGCCCGGCACAGGCATTGCAGAACTACAACGGCTTTGGCTTGGGAGTTTTCTTGCAATCAAAAAGAATGGGCATGAAACAAGGTCTGAAACTGAAATCAAAACATCTTGACATGCTTTCATGTCTTCCACAGCGGACTTTTGGATTGCAGCTTTCGGATGTCCAAGCAGTCGACCTCCCCAACTGGTGTGGGTGGGTGGGTATCTTTTGACCCCAACTTCGGTTTCAGACATGAATGCCAAGTTTCGATCATGCTTCACTGCACTTGTCTTCACATGTCTTCCACAGCGGACTTTTGGATTGCAGCTTTCGGATGTCCAAGCAGTCGACCTCCCCACTTTAGATCACCACGGCTGCTTGAGACGAAGCCGTTCTTCAGGAGGAGTCTTCTGAGAGGTTTGCGACGACTTGTTCCTTGAATCTTCCTTGGATGTTTTCCTCAGCTGCAACTCCTTGTCGAAAGCCATTGCGTGCTCCATTAGCTGCGGAATCACCTTCCAGTCCATCGAGGCCATGTCTACCTCGATGCGGTTGGCAGGGTCAAAGGCATCAAACTTCCCCTTGGACAAGTCATCCGATTCTTCATTTTGTTCACGAGGGATCCAATGAAGTTGAAGCTCTGATTGAAGTTCGGCCAACTGCCTCGAGAGCTCCATCAGAACCATGCTGACAGGGAACTTCACCGACAGGAACTTGTCAATGACAAAGGAATTGGAGGCGTTATCGGTGAAGCCCGATAGCACCAGTCTTCCATGCTTCTTCCTCCACTTTGCTCTTGGGCCAAACACCACCACCGCCACTGTGACTGCTAAGAGCTCCGAAGCCGCGATGGTGCGATGCGGCTCACCACGGACATAAAGCCAAGGGCAGGTCTTCCTGTCGAGAGTCAACGAGAACCACCTCGCTTTGGCAGGATCGCTCGTTTCATAGGTCTCCCAGCCACCAATGCATATGCCCAAGTCCGAAGCCATAGCATCGACCCGGAACACTTCACCTGCCACTCCAGGGGGTTCTGCCGGCGACTTCATAGGCTCTCTCCCCAACCAATCTGCAAAGAATTCCAACGCTAAGCGAACTGCCATGTGAAGCTCTACGAAGGATGTGTTGGAAACTCTTGTGATGCCATTGCATAGAGGGGCGCCAAGAATGGACGAGCACCACTGATCGCCCCAGCCAAGAACCCCATGCGGCCCACGCCTGCACGGAACTCCCTTCCAAGGACTCTACCCTCTCGATTCGTGGCTTTCACCCACTCCACCAACCAGGCTACTTTCTTTTCGGAAACTCCGATCTTCCAATCCTCCAAGTCCACCGTGTAGCCAATCCATTCTGTCTTGAAGCCTCCCCGAGTCTTCTTCCAAGACAAAGGAATTTCCAGAAGATCCAGGAAGATAAACAAACTAAGGATCAGCTTGTGGTAGTCCTCGCCACCAGCCATGAGCAGCCCATCATCAGCAAACAGCAGGAGGTAGCAAAGAGCACCTTCAGGCCACAACCGATGAAGCACTCGGAATGTAGTAGATGCCACTCTGCCCCACCAGAATGAAGCCGTAGTGACCCCAAACGTGCCTCGGGTGTTGCACCACACATTGCCCTCCTCCTCCAACTTGCACGCCTGGAGGCCCCAGTCTTCTGGTTGGATTGGCACCAACCGGTGCGCTGCCTTTATGTCAAAGGCCATGAGCATCCTCCGACCTGGCTGATGCTGTTGGAATGCTCCCATCATAGCCTGCAGATCGTCGAACTGTGGATATTCCATCTTGTTCGGCTGGTCCACTTTGACGTTCACTTGAAGTCCATGGGTGGCATCGTGAACAACTCTGACGTCTGTCCAATTGGGATCTTTTGGGACTGCTCCCAGAGAAGCAATTTGCAATTCATCCCCAAATCTCCTAACTGCCTCTTCTCTGCTCATTTCCACTACCCAGCCTTTCTTTGCGTCGTCCAAGATGTGCTCCTTCACCATCTCAAGATGGGCAGTTGCAGACTTGTAGTTGCTCCGGTCCGCCAGCTTCATCTCTTCCTCCCATGCAGGTGGACGACTGTCCTCTTCGTTCTTCGTCTTGAGGTCATAGGCGGAAGTCACCTTTCCGATTTCTCCACGAACTCCTAAGGGGACACCACGAGAAGCCATTGTCGCCAGGTACGTATGGTCCTCGTCTTCTACCAGCTCTGCCAGCGCCTTGAGACGCCTGAAGTTGATCTCAGTCACCCTGTCATTGGTCTTCCTCCGTGGATTCTTGCCCAGCTTAGTTGCCAAGCTATCCACCTTCTCTTTCAAATCATCAATCCATCCAGCGGAGGGAGATTCCTGATACCTCCCCAAAGCCAGCTTAGCCATCAGTCTAAGCCTCTCATCCTTGCCCAACGAGTCCACAAAGTTAGACACCTCGGACCAAAAGAGACCAGACATAGATTCGGCCGCTTTGCTGCGACAGCGAGGTCTGGAGCCAGCAGGTCTCAAACCAGCAGAGCATTTCCCCAGACCATCTGCTACTCGACGAATCTTGCCCTTGTACCGGACTTGGATCTGAGCTCGCCTGCCTGCTAGCTGCGGTCCCCGGCAACATGATCTGCCTCCCAAGCTGCCTATCTCTGGTCCCGCCTGCATTGATTGCCCACTCCCACCTGCCATCTCATGCGGTGATTGCCCCATCTCATGCGATGATTGCCCCAGCATTGATTGCCCATCTGCCATCTCACGCGATGATTGCCCCTGCATTGATTGCCCCAAGGTTGGGGCCCCCAAACTTGGCCCCTGCACTGATTGCCCCAAGGTTGGGGCCCCCAAAGTTGGCCCCTGCATTGATTGCCCCAAAGTTGGAGCCCCCAAAGTTGGAGCCTTACCTTCATCTCCGGTCTTGCGCCTCTTAGAGCTCAAGTCCAAATCCCCATCTTCCTGTTGAAGAAGAATCGTGGGTTGAGGTCGAGGTTCCACTTCACCTGGCCGCTTTAGAGGAGCCGAAGATAGCGAGACCACGAAATTCCAGATAGCACCTGCAAACAAGATGTCCATCTTGGGTGGATACGCTGCAGCCGCTGTGGCGTTGAAACTTCCATCTGCTCCTTTTGCAATCAGCTGTGAATGTTGCTTTCCACAGCTGCACTTCTTAGGCAAAGGCCCTTGGTAAAAGCCGTCTGGGGATAGCGAAGGCCAGCCTCCAAAACCCCAAACTTGATAGCGAAGGCAGAGAAGTCAAAATCCTGGTGGGCTTGGGCGATGACGCCCCCAGACTGCATTGATGGAAAACCCTTGAGAACACCGCTTTGTGCTGCACCAACTTCTGAATGTCCGGCAATTGCCAGATAGAAGCTGGACGAACTTTGGCATGACTCTTCTGAAACCATTGCTGTCGCACCTTCTTCTTGTAAGATGTCACCGCTCCCAAATTTTCGGGATGCTCAAGCAGGAATGCGATGACAAAGGAAGATAGTTCCAGCAGCGCCAAAACCTCCATGCAGAAACGAATGAAAATGTTTGAGTCGGCCACCTTCTTCAAACGTGGCCTCTAACCATGGAAAACCCCATGGCTCACCAAAAGACCGGGCCTTGGTCCAAACTGATTGGCCCAAGGGGCCCTGCTCCAGGTACCACATGGTGGCGACATCACCACCATTGAAAATTCGCCGGCTTGTAGCCGAGTCATCAAGGAAGAGCGATTGTGCTCGTTCAGCAGGTCAAAGGCATCACCGTTGGCGATGTCCCACTCTTCCACTTCGATATCAAATTCTTCATGCTGGCTTGACCACTGCCTCAAAACGTTGGCCAAGCTTGTCTTCCTTCTGCGGCCACTGAACAAGTAGAGGACCTTGTAGAGTGGCCTCGCCCCCTGTCAAGCGCCACCTGTACCTCCAGCAGGAGGCTGTTCAGCTTCTGCAGCACCACGATGTTCAAAGGTAGCATGAGACGTCGAAAGGCAAATGCGGCATGCATGAACTCTGTTGCATCCACCTTTGCATCCTTCTGCCTTGTTGTTCCAAGCGAAGCATAGCTGCCTCCCATCTGGTGTTGTGGAATGCAAGAACTCTCCTTTGTACTTGCCTTTGTGTTTTCCTTTTCCATCTTTCCCTTTCTTCCCCTTTCCCCCCTTTGGAGGAGGGTATGGCTGGTACTTTCTGTCATGGTCTCCTTTTCCTCTTCCACCCTCCAAACTCTGTGCTGCTGAAGAAACTGCCAAAGGTGTTGAGAAATGCCGTTCCCGTATGTCTGCATTCTTAATGACCACGTGGAGTTGGTCGGCCATCTCCTGCCCTTCATTCATCTGGTCTACCACCTCCTTACGCATCTGATGATCATAGTTGACCAGAAGCTTGACCGATGGACGGTGAAGTGCAATGCCGTCCACCGTCTGAGTTTCCATCTGGGCCACGTGCTTCCCCATGATGTAGCCGATGTAGTCCAAGAAAGTGAAAGGAGACAAAGTTGCTAGTGTTGCCTTGTTGCTATACCGCAGCCTCGCGAAGATGAAGTGGTTGCCCATCAGCACCAGCGTGCTGCGAAGCTCCTCTAACGATCCTGGGGGCGGAGTCTCAATCTTGCTCCGCCGAATCTTCACCTGCCCACTCTTACCAAGTTGCAGCGTGCCGGCTTCCATGTCCTCATCATCAGCTTTGCTCCCAAAGTGAACAGCCCCATTGGACGTAGTTCACCTGCATCCAACTGCTCACAAAGATCTTCAAAAGAAGCCCGTGCAGGAGTCTCCGATTCTTTGAGCTTATAGTAGAGCTTCTCAAACTGCTGCTTCAATGAGGCCATTTCCAAAGGGGGTATAGACTTAGGCTGCTTCTGCGCTGCCAGCTCCGAGTTGTGCTCATCCTGCACCTTGATGCGATTGCTGGCAGACTGCCATGACAAGAAGACAGTAGCGAATCTAACCATATCACCCGGCACTGCAGATGGATCCACCCCCAGGACATCTTTGGCAAAGGTTTGCAACTCAGCCCGAGAGATGGCTATAGCTGCTAGCATCCCCATGGTATCCACTCCAGCATCGTACAGCGCAGCTTGGATGGCTGGATCGACACGTCTCGCATCGAGAAGGCTCTGAAGCTCCGGGTTCAATTTGCCGATTTTCTCGGCCTGCGAGAGTGCTCCCGCCATTGAGCCAAAGTGCTTGAATTCGAATGTCCGCCCAAGCACTGATGCCAATCCAAGTTCATTTCTTCTCCAATTTTTTTTTGATTCCCAATCCAATGCAAATGCAGCACAACAAGACATGCAGACAAAACAATGCGCAACTGCCGAAAACTTCGAAAACTTCAGAAAGTTTTTTTTTTTGAAATGAACCAAGACCAACATGTCCCCGAAAACCTAATGCGCAACTGCGGAAAATTCAGATACCCAGATCAGATGTAAACCCAAAAGAACCCAAGAAACCCAAGAGACAGCATCCGAATTCTCTTTTCCAAGACCACCGATATGCAGTCCCATCAAACCGACCAAGATTCATTCCGAATCGTCCGAGTCTTGACTTTCTAAAGAAGTCGAGGAAGACACCGAGGAAACCGACTGGCCATCCGACTCCACAACAGCAGAACTAACTGCTTCGGCCACCAATTTGTCTTTCCTTCCAAAACAAGAAGTACAAAGCCTTTCCCCCGCTTCCAGCGTGGGTCGAATATCACCGACAATCAGAAATTCTTTATAGTGAATCCCAGGTTTCCTATAACATGATCCTACACAGTGCAAAGTCCGTCGTTTGGTACGACCGACTACGCTCAAAACAAAGGTCCCCACGCTCACTTCCAGAGCATTGGCCTCCAGATCGACCGCTGCGTCTTCCAACGGCAGGGGATCAGATGAGCCAGCATCCGCCAAAGGTAAAGGTGAGTCTGCTTCGCCTGTCGGACTGCCATCTTCCAACTCGAGCACCTGCTGATCATCCGACCTTCTCCATCTTCTACCTCGATAGGTCTGCCGAAGCCTCCGAAGCTGCTCATCAATCTCATGCTCGGTGAAGCATCTCTCTTCCAGCCACTTGCCCAGTTCTTGCAGCAGTACTTCATCTTCAACCAAGTCGGCACCACCCCAGCTGTGGCGTAGTTTCTCGGCCACTTCTTTCTGAGCTGCCAGAACCATGGTAAGAGTGGTTTTGGCATACTCCTCATCAGTTGATGGCTTCCATCTACCCCATCTCCGTCTGGATTCCGAGTCAATCTTCAGTGCAGCTGCCCATGACACCATCGTGACTCTTTCTGAATGCTCCGACCAATATCCCGAAACATCCGGGATGATGATCAACTTCCTGGAGACCTCCGAGTCACTCAGCTCCACCTTCTGTAGATCATTGGCCAACGCCCTCGACATCGATAGTGCATCAGCATAGCGCACCATCGAGCCACGGAAGCCGTCCATCCTTCGATCAGGGCGTGGAAGAAGGAAATCTCTCCCTTGATTCCCATAGCTCCTTCCCATTTCACAAAAGAGGCTCCACCCAACCGAGAGCCATTCAGACGCCACCAGCCAAGAGTCGAAGGCTACATAGAAGTCCTGCACGTCAACGCGCTTGCCATCACCAGTAGTCTTGCTCCTGACGATTTTGCCTCTGAGCCCCCTCCCACGCAGCAGCTCAATGGAAGAGGGAGGAATTCCCAAGGTGTCATCCCAACGAAGTGCCGCCCAAAGCTTCAGAAGCTTGAACCACGCAAAGATCCTCACGTAGCTCCGCTCCTCCTTCCTGACAACCATGCATTCCCAAGAGGCAGCCACCGCCAGCGGCAGACGCTTTGCACTGGTTCTAACCGAAGACACTGCCCAGGCCGGGTGACGAGAGATCTCGTCAAAGAAGTTCTTCAAACTAAGGTCTGAAGAGATCCTCTTGGATTCCGGCACTTCGGCCGACATCTCCAGAAACTTCAACGTCGACCAAATGCTTGAAGGCACAGACTTCCCACACGGCTCTTCCAGCCGCAAAGCCACATACTCCATAACATCGCCAGAGTGGCGGAACCACTGATGGACGTAGGCCGCCCTCATGTAGGTGTTGAACTTTCTAGCCAATCTGACATGCTGTCGCAATGTGTTAGGCCTCCTTCCCATAGCATGCCTCTTGAGTAGCCATTGCCGAGCTCTCTCCGGAGTATGGCTCTCATCCAGCTTGATCAGATCAGAAAGCCTATCCCTCTCCATCTCTTCCAGAGTGGATCGCTGGTGATCATCAGCAGAAGCCGCTAGCCGCTAGCCGCCTTGGACAGCCGATTAGGCCACACTGCTCTGGGTAGCATAGCCCTGGCCCTAGCCATCTGGATGCCCTGTGAAGAATCTGACAGGTCTGCCCTGCCACCACCGTCCGTCCAAGCCTTCTCTTTTCGAAATGACAAGGGGTCCCTGACGAAGGCCCTATCTTCTCGATCGACCTTGAGCTTCTGCTTCTTAGCTTCATGAACCACTTCTTCAAAATCCTCCAAGGACCAATCATCCGCCAAAGAACCCAAAGTCTTCTTGAGGTCCTCAAACGACAGCCCATGCAGGAACGCCATCGCTTCAGGATGCCATCCATGGCTGGAGAGGGATTCCATCGGATCTCCGGCCTAGAACCTATCTTTTGACCCCAACTTCGGTTTCAGACATGAATGCCAAGTTTCGATCATGCTTCACTGCACTTGTCTTCACAAACTTTGAAACTACTGGTCTCCATCATCCCCGACTCTGACGTGTCTCACGTCCTCCAAAATGAGTTGTCCAGAGTTGATTGGAGCTGCAAGACGCTCACGAATTGCCTTTGCGGCAGCTGGATTGGGTTCCACGGCCACGACCTGGTGAATTCATGACGCAAAACCTCATGTTGTGTCTAGTCTCCGTCTCGTAGTGTCTATAAATCAAAAAAACCCAATGATAATTGGGAACCACATATCACACGTAGATTTTCAGTGAGGTTCTCAAACGCCTTGCTTCTACTGAAAACCATCTCGTTACGAACAGAAAATGTCCACTTAAGAGCCTTGAAACCTGCATGCAAGTAGCGCTCGCCTCCAAGAATTCGCCAAACAAGTACATGATGCGTCAAATGTGTCATTGTTCTATTATGAAGACTGCCGTTGCATAGGTGTGACAAAATGATGGCCAAATCCATCCATTCTCGCTGAGACCAGATCTGCTTTGACCAAAGTTGGCACCAATATCCATCACCATACCTGCATCTAAATGCCACAGGTGCCATGATCACAACGGCTTGTACTTGGATAGTCATCCTACCCTTTGTCAATTTTTGTGTACGTGGAGATTCCTGCTGAATGGGTGTGTCACCGGATATTGCCAGGCAATGTGAGCTAATTGAGTATACGGACAGTATGAATGATATGGCTTGCAATCAAGCTTACATCGGTGGCCATGCAGCATGTTGCCTCCACCTTCTCCATCGGTTGATGTCCGCCTCCTGCAACAGCATCGATATGTGCCGGCTGTCCATGTTTCAGTCTGAACAACTATTCACAACTGGCTCAGAGCATCTAGAAAAGTTAACCTGTATATCATGATCACCATTTTTCATCCAGGCACCACTAGTCTCTTACAACTCTTGCATCTGATGGCCTTTTACTATTTGGATCAGCATCGCCAATGTCCTGATGCCAAGGGAAAAATTTGATTCCAAAACAAAGGTGCAAACTGCTGGACTTCAATACTTGAGAGAAGTGAGTGAATGAAAGCTGGCCAAAGGAAACTGGTTGTTTCAGTGATTGAAACAGTGTGATGCAGATAAAGAACATGAAGAAGAAAAGGGAAGAAGGGGACGAAGATGAAGATGATGAAGACGAAAAAGATGAAGAAAATGGAGATGCAGAAGATACTGAAGAAGATGGAGATGGTGATGAAGATGCTAAAGCATAGAATGCTCAAGCTGTAAACAGCTTTCGTGATTACGATCTTGAACATAGTCATGGACAAACATTTTGACCTGCAAAATCTCAATGCCATCATAAAAGCTCCGTCTGGCGCCGCTCTGCACTTGGGCGTTGCAGGTTGCAAGACTCTTTTGCAATGATTATTGTGGAAGGAATGGCCACTTGAATCGAATAAAACCGTGATAGCGTACGCTTCAGACGACTGGAAATTCCAGGGATCGCAAATTGCCTTTGGCAAACCGGTCCTCTCCTAAGCCCACCTGTCAATACTTGACCTGCAATCCACCTGGGAAATCGGATCACCTTGGACTTAATTGAAAACACACTGGCTTGATTTCAATATGGTTCGATAAAGTTGTTATGTTTGTGATTTCTGATGATTGGTGGAGATTTGCAGACAAGCAAAATATTTCTCCGACGAAGCTGGAGCTCTTGAAAAGCATTCTTGTCTATCTATATGCTTGAAATATACACTTATATAGTACTTAAGAGGTATCAATGATTTGCATGGTCCTTAAGTCATCAGGAACCCCCAAAGATTGGCTCCAGCATTGATCCATGTTGATTCAAAAGTACAAATACCCTTGTCAGACTCTGTCATTTCTAAAAGTTCCTCTGGAATGCTGATAAGAGCTCCCTCAATTCCAAGCCAACGCCAGCTTGGCAGCTTGACAAATGCAGTGGAACGTCCCAAGCTGCTCCAAGCTAGAAAAGTGCCTGGATTTAGTGCCCAAGCCTTGAAATGCCAAAACACCTCGTAATCAATCGTCTGTATTTTGGTGATCATACTTATATATTATATATATAAAAGCTGTCCAAAACAATTATCATGCCTTTATTACACTCATGCCACAAAATCAATTCCATGTGTTCATTGATGAGGTCGCTCTGGCTTTTTTCTCGGCTGGCACATTCAAGCCTTATTAAAAAAATTAACGACGATGGTCCTTTAGACACTACAATACAAGGAATTCCAAATGCTGCATGAACATTCAGCGCCGTGGTAATAGTCGCACCACCGGCAAAAAGGTGGCCTTGCCTGATGGAGACACCTGGACACAGTCTCAAAAAATGCGTGGATATCAATCCTTGCACCTTGGAACACTCAAGAGTGAGCCAAACTATGAAGTAAGCATTGTATGTCGAATTCTATCAGCCAGCAAACTATAATAATTACGTGGTTTCCAGCACCAATACCATTCTATAGTCGAAACAATTTCAAACTCTCAGCATCCCCTCTGGATTCTCCTGTAATTAAGACTGAATATGTCGATCAATTTTCAAATCGTGACCAGCCTCGCCATCGTTTACCACCTGAGCTCAATGGAGGAATAACGAGGGTCCAGCATCAAACTGCAGTGGCCAACGTGCAGCTTTGACATTTGAGTCCAGATTTGGATCCGTGCCTTTTTCTTCAGCAATTCTTGGGACTGGTCCAGACCATGTTTGATAAGGTGGAGCAGTTCCTTCGGGTAGCGGGCATGGTCCGATGATCCTAAAACACCCTACCAAAACTTGCCTTCAATGATCACTTCTTCAAGTCATCTTAGTGCAGTGTGCCTCCATCTCCTTCGCTGAAATGATACCTTGGCGCAGTGCAAATATGCGGAAAAGGGATGAATAATGAAGGCACGTCCAAAGCCAGCTTATACTTATACTCCATAAACACTTCCAGGTGTTGGTACCCGCGCAATACATCAGTTCAGCATTGCTTGCGATTCAGAGCATTCAACCTTTGAAAGTACAGAGAAATTGGATTTACTATGATGTCATCAAATCCTGTCTCGCGACGCTTTTTACCCTGCCCCACAGAACTGAAGATGCCAGGGGATTCCTTCGCGCACCATTCCAAAATGTGAGTATCAATGAGTATCAAAAGTTCCATCTGCACGATGATCCACCATTCCCGCCCAGGCTTAACTGCATATCATTACGTCAGACAAAATGCCTTCATGCTTCCATCTGGCAACTTGTTCCTGCACCGTTGCAAAGTGAAAAGCTCTCATCTTTGCTGGAATTGTTGCTAAGATTGGGTCGGTTTTAAAGCACTACATATGTCTGCTATGTACTGTCAGAGTGCCTCATTTTTTACGTTGATTTAGTCATTTGGTTGATAAACTAACGAGAACCATCCAATGATGTCCTTCTGAGTTTCAAAGAGCATGGCTGCCAGCTGCACCGTTCGGACTTTGCTGATGTAATGCGCTCCAATTCCTCATGCACACCAAGCGAAGGAAGCAACTTCCAAATATTTACTTAAACTTTTAAATGGTTTGGGAGCCTACTTTTCATGCGCGTAATGTTATTAATTGTTCAACTCCATCTGTTGAACACAAATTGATCAAATGCGGGTGTGACCAGTCGCCCCTCTGAGGCACCCACCATTGTCTTTCAATAGCTGATCTTAGTGCACAAGCATCGTCCGCGAGGTGTATGCAGGCAATGTAGTTCTGATTGTTTCTAGTAAAGAGCGTACACTTCACTAGTTCAGGAATGCTATCTGTTCCACGATAGCTAGACAAAGCTTCAAGATGGGTTCAAAAGAAAGTCAGAAGGCAACAGGTTGGCCAGTGCAGCAAAGGATCGTGCAGCTTCAATTTCCTTAGCTCGACTTGTGGAAGATGATTCTTGCGAGTCCTTTAGAGATTGATGATGATGTTGCTGATGATAATGTTAATGATAGTAGTGTTTATGCTGATGATGATGATGATGATGATGAGGAGGAGGAGGAGGAGGAGAAGGAGGAAGAGGAGGAGGAGGTTGATGAGGATGCTGATGTTGATGTTAATGATGCTGGGTCATCAGTGTGTGACAAGAAACTAAGATTTGTGAAGTACTGCTGCGTTTGCATCCGCCCCTGATTTTCGTTATGCCTTCATCACAACATCATACCCGTTGCCAGCAAGAAACTGCTTGTGACTCCCCAATGACATCAGCACGGGCGTCGAAGGAGAGGCACTCACTCTTCAGCAACCGGTGAGCAACCTGGGAGTGCACACCTTCTGTTTTTCCAAGCCGAAACGCCAAATGTAAACGGTTTCTGTAAAAAAAAGATGAGTTTATCACAGCATTTGCAGCCTAAGTGACTGTATGATGAGCATCAATGAATGCCACAACTGTGAAGAGATCAAAGTATTGTTCACCTCCAGCAATCTCTACAGGTACAAACCTTGGCTGCGACATTTGTACGTTTGCTTCACAAAAAGACCTTTTTGCATGAGGAGGTGCGCGAAGTATGGTGACAACATTTCACGGACCTGTCAAGAATTGGCCAACACGAAACGCTGCTATAAGCTAAAGGTCATCTGCCATTCTTCGAACTCTGCTCCATGCTTAAGAACCTTTGGGCAATCCGACAAGCATGTGCCTTTTCGAGGGTCCTAAGTTATTCATTCAATCTGTTCACCAGTACAATGACATCCCATCCAACATCCAATTTCACATGCTCGCAGAGGCCTTCACGATCATGCTGTTTCTTCCTCGATTCAAGCATGATCACGGTGCATTGTAACAAGAATGCACCACAATGGCAGTACAGTCTTGAAGGCTGAAGAACATCCCTGAGCCTTCCTTTGAGCCATTAACAGAGCACACTTTGTGACTGACTTTATGTAGTCAAGGTTCGATGGAGAACTCTCTTTTCCAGGATTTTCCAATCCTAAGATGGCTCAGGTACGTGTAGTGGCTGTTACTGTACCGAAGGACTCGCCGTTATGATAGTCCAAATCTTTCACCCCATGGTTTTTGGTACACAACCAGTCACATTCAAGCCGATGGTAGCAAAGTCGTCAGCAGCATCAATGCTTGCGAGGAGTTGTTCGGCACCTGGACCGAAGTCCAACCCCAGAAAGGATGGGATAAGAAAGGAGAGAACAAGGTACAAGCCACGTCATTTGCTAGGTCAAATGGTTCTGCTTTGCATGGGGAAAAGCATTTCAAACATGATTTTCACACGGCAATGACGTATCTACATGAATCATTTTCATGAAGTGAGAAGCAGAGAAGCCTGAAGCTCGTCTTGGAAGCATTCCCACATCCATCAGTCGCATGTATTCTGCACCTGGGCTGTTCGTTTCGGTCTCTGAGTAGCATCTTTTTGTGGGCAAGTCATCAACTCCCGAACTGAGCCTCACATGCTCTAATGACTCTAATGCGTTTACCGAGGAACGTAGCATGGACAAGAAGAGCTTTCGATATACTACTCTCTCCTGTCCATCAAATATGTTGCCCACTGCTGAAACAGTTCTTGGCACCTTGCAGTACGAATTACGAATCGTATATGACAGGTTGAATTGGAGTCTCCTGCTGCGTTCCCTTTGCAGCCACACCATTCCTCCAAAAGTTGTTTGGAAAACTGCTGTGACCACACTGCATGCAGAAGTGATTCATCAAAAGAAGTTCAAAAGATTTCAAAAGCACATGCTGCTTGGGTCATAATCTATGCTTCAGAACGCTTCGCAGCAAAAACTCTGGAGCCAAGCCCAAAAATAATCCAGGCTGACAGATCCGGACATCTTAGATGGCACCTCTTCTGGTTCTGCAAACTATTGTTTGACTGGTCCCTCCTCACAGCAACCCCTCGTTCCTGCAGGAGCATGGACACAAATGATGATATGCAAGTTGAGAGATGTTGTGGGTGTCGAAATCATCGGCCAAGGAACAACTTTGACCTCCTCGAAGCCCCACCACCAGTGACCCTGAGCCGCAAGACATTGTGACCAATCTTACGTGACAAATGTCGTCCAATCTGACATTGCTGAGATCACTTTCTGCAAGGAAGCAGCCCATGCTTGCAGAGCTCGCGCTTCAGTCTTGCCATCGCCTAGGGGATATGGCATAATATGACTTGAGGCAGATCAATGAAGCTAGGGGCAATTAAAGTGAAACAGAAGTGGCTGATTGGAAATACCAAAAGACGCATGAAAGAAAGAAAAGATTCATACAGCTGGTCCGAGTGTGATTTATTCGTTGCAAAGAGTCGACAAAAAACATAATTGAATTTATGTAATCGAAAACTGGTTTAAAAGACTGGTACGGGAATGTTTTGTTCATCCCAATAGGGTCGCCGAAAAAGAACTTATGTAGACAAGGATGCTGACAATAAGGATGGCGATACTTGTAATGCGGAGGAGGATAAGGACTGTGATGATGACGGTAGCTCTCACTATTACCATGAAGTTGACGACCCCCAGCCATTTGAATTGGTTAGCAGTCCTTCCGCCCAACCAGTGCAAAACCTCTTGACCCTCAATACCTAAGAGGTAACTCCAGCTGGGACACTTCCAGCTTTCGAGACAAACACCTGTGTCGAGTCTTCTCTCACTCCTTCAGTGGTGCCGCCTCAAGGACATGACTGTGCTCCAGTCTGCGCTTGTCTCCCGGGAAAATGTTTTTTCAAAACTTCGCAAAACCTCTAGAAATTCATAGAAATTCTGTGACTTTGCATATGATTCCGATACATCATATTCAGTCATCTTGCCTTCAAGCGAAGGAAATGCATCAACTTTCCAAGCAACTCACTGGGAAGCTGTAAGAAACAAATAACTCGTCACTCCTAGAGCCAATTCTCCACAGCAACTCAGCAACCCTCAGTGCCTGTACTCTCCAGGTCTGTTCTCGGCTCGGGATGCACACCTCCCAGGTTGACACTGTCATTAGGAGGCTTAGAAGCTTCATTTAAATTGATATCCAAGAATCATTCAAAATCATCTCGGAAGTACTACAGTACTACAGTTTTTTTTCGGAAATACGAGCACCTCCGCGATGCGAGAAAGGGGAGCCAGTGCTTTTTTCAAGCTCCTGCACAATGCTGAGTAATGCTGCATCTTTCAGTGCGTCAAGCTTCAGCAGGGTTCAAAATCTCGTTGCTTGCAGGGTGTTGGATCAACTTTGACTCTAGAAATAGAAGTCAGCTTGAACCTCCCCAGACCATGAGACACTTCCTTGAAGGGTTCGCCTAACTCTTCCTCCAAGTGCTCCAACATAGCATCTAGTTCACGCCTCAGAGTCTTCAACAAAACCTCCCCATGAATGCAGCTACATAGGACGAGAACATTGTCAGTGTTGCTTCTTAATCCTGTGAGGATTGCTACCGAGATGCTGATTCACTGCCTTAAAACGGCCATCAAACGCCAAAGCATCGCTGAAAGCTTTCTTGGAAGCGATCATCCTTGGAGATCTTGGGCCAACGTGCAACATGGAACCAGACCCAACGGATGTTGGTTCCAATCGCCAAAAACACCCCTGATCCCTAATAGCCTACCTGTACTTGTTTTTTTTGTGGCAAGTGGCAGCTCCTGGCGAAGAGTTGCCAGGATGGCTGTTTTGGCCTTGCACGTCATATGAAAATCTACGCATCAGTGCTGAAAATGAGAAACGTCACCCTTGAAATTGACTCTACAATCCCTTCACCTGCAGAAAAAGAAGAAAATGAAGGTCACTCCAATGATTCTGAAAAGGCAGAAACCTTTCAACCCGGCCTCAGGTGGCTTCGTTAGACCCAAGTACTTCAGCAGCAAGCCGCAGGTGGTGGCATTCACCAAGAGTGTCAGGGTAGCAAAGCCCGAGACAAAAAAGACCTGCACTCGCTGAGCCAACGTCCAACATACAATGCTGAAAGCTTCAAAGTATACCGTACAATGATGTACAACATATACCCTTGTTTCTTTCACAGAAACCAAAACAAGATGTCCAACACATTTTGAGAATTGTCGTAATTGTCGCCATTCAAAATTTGGGAGGGCTCTTCATTTTTAACAAAACAACCATACAATGCCATACATGTCAGAAGTCAAGGTGCCATGAGGTTTGCGGTGTACTCCTTGCCCTGCAAAATCAGCAGATTTCGCATAGAAAGCACCAAGGCAAGGCCAACAGCTCCTCGAAGACCACCCCATGTCATGACCTCGAAGCAAAAAATGACGAGTAAGTGAGCATAGTGAAAATAATGACCATGTGTTAAGTCGAATGTGTGCAAAGCAGTTTATGATGGTTGAATGTTGACAAGAAGAGTATCATGAGGAGCAACGGATTGAATTGGATGTTTATGGAATGATATTTGCGATCACAGGACATCGCTTTAAGATCTTGAGAGTACCAAGTTTCAGTAGTTCTGAGTTTCTCACTAGGCATTCCCTCCAGGTGGTTCTCCTGCGGGCAAAAGGAACTCGGGATCCCTTCACAGCCAATTTACAAAAAAAACAGATGCACAGCACTGATCAATGCAAGCGAGTGGCGTCACATCAGAGCCACCAACGCAGTTCATCACAGGCCACAGTACTCCAATCATCAAGCCACGAGCGAGATTTGCCAAGACATATAGCAAGGCCAGCCAGCCATAATCAGCCCATTGAACATTCTTGGTGGATGTATAAGAAAACACACCGCAAAGAACAAATAAAATGGTATTGCCGAAGAATTCCAGCAAATGCCAAACTGCTCCAAGTCCATCCTGTCAAGGGGAGTTCCAGGGGAGAAATCTCTATCAATGCTGGAAATAATGGGAAAAAATGCATGCATTTGATGGAATTGCTTTGCCTGGTTGCAAACAAGTGGGTGAGCATATTTGCCAACCATAAGGGCAGCAAAGATGGTCGCCAAAACACCACTCAGCTTCAGCTCATTCTCGCCAGCAAAAAAGGAAATATATGCAACAGTGATTGTCAGAGTCACCTGCGCCAGATCTGCATTGGTGAATCTTGAAACAATTGTGGCTCAGTCATGACGAGTTCAGATTCCAAAGTTTTGCCCACTAATTGGGATTGCCTGCACGAGGGAATCTGAGTGTACGAGACGATCGGATGCCAGAGACATCCATCCTTGGATCAACATACCAAGTGACATGGACCTGTCAAACCAGGAACAGTGCTGACAGTGCTAGAAGACTTTCATCTTTCAAATTTTGTGCAAGACACGTGCCCCAATCAGTCCGCACAATATTCCAAACGCAGTGCCACCCACCGCCAAGCGTACAAAGCTGAGGATTATGTCTGCGCCAGCTTCTTCTCCTGATGGCTTTATCAAAGGTAACAATGAAATCAATCTGCACACTGCTCTGTTCGGGGAGATGGGTGAGAAGTTTGTCCTTCCAGCATTCATTTAAAAGAAAAAATCCTAGACTACATACATAATTGACATAGTGCCAAAAACACATTTCAGTTTTGAACATGCGCTAAACATGTTGCAGGTATTGGTTGTCTTGTACCCAGGACCAGCGGTCGTGGGAGTATCGCTTTGTGGTCCCGTCCTTTCATCAAGTTGTAGAACACTAACCACACAACGATTGCCACCCCATCCTGGTGGTTTTGGAAGGACAAGGTCATGCAAAAATATACAAAATCCATCGGAATACCACATTGTCTTTCACTTCAATTGCAGATCAGCAGCGTTGAGAAGGGACTCACCCGCAATCTGCATTGTGAGTACCCTACTTGCTCCCATCTCCTGTCAAGGAACATGACATGGTCGCAGAACTGCCCTAAACTTGCCCAAACTCATCCAAACGCCCAGCAAATCCATTCAGTCTTTGACCAAAACTATTGAACTCATGCACTGCCGCAACCATTCTTGCCTTCAAAAGTCCCACAACCGCCACGGGGTCGGTCGCAGCTAAAACGCTGCCAAATGCTGCGCATTCGAAGTCACCCCAACCTTGCATCACAAATCCGTCGAAATTCACTCGCGCTGATCTCACGTTTTGCTGCATTAGGTGCGGCCAAGATTCCGTAAGGAAAGATAAACTTTGCTACCAAGTATATCAGGGCAGTTCCAATCAGAACCCCGGGTCCTGGTGTAGCTCCAGACTCGAAAGAGTTTCAAGACGGGTCAAAGGCCAAAGGCCGAGAGATGCGTCCCTATGGTGCTATGATATTGACAGTCCTGCTAAGACCATACATTGAGCGGCTGTTCGCTGAAAATCATGCCAAACCTCAGCTGAAAGGCATGCTTGAAATGAAAAAGTCAGACTCCTTGATTCTTGGGCTCTGAAATGATCACCAAAATCATGCCCAGCCACGATAGACATTGCATCCCCAAACAGCAGCACGGGAAGAAACACGTACAGGAGCAGGTGGGGATCCTTGGCGAAGAGGGCTATACATTTGCAGATGTTGCAGGCAGTTTTGACTTACGGCACTTCTGATTCTGATTGCTGCCTCGCGTCCATTGCAATCCAGAGACTTATGCTCTGGGAAAGAGTTCCCAGGCCACCAGAAGTCTCTACATCCAGAAATCCTATGCCCCAACCAACTATCCTTAGGAAATCTCAGGACGAATGAAGGGATTTGCAAAACAGTGCATTCTGTAAAAGAACCGAATGCACATGAGGTTGCCTCCATCTCCTTGACTCCTTTTCATCGTTGCGATCGTCATCAATGCGTGCATGTCGAGGAGCAGCAGTGAGACGGTGTAGGGAATTGTTGCAAGGCAAGTACACCGGGAGGTAATATGAGTTATTGTCAAACCTCCACAACAAAGGTAACAAAGGTGACAAATGACGTGACAAACAACAAGCACTTGCATGTGTAGCCGCTTCAGATGACTGCGACTCGACTGTTTTGGGTAAAGATTGCATCATCTCTGATCGCTTGTGGTACAGTGATGTGGCACCAGCATCCCAGGCCTATGAGCATTGATATGAACGGAAACCTGAGCGTTGAGGAACTCGCAAAGATTCAGAGATTGAAAATTGAAAAGGCAAAAATTCCTTGGCATTTTTTTGCAAACTACAACGCAGTCATGACTTTGGATCCAACACAAAATGATACTGCCAGGTAGCAAGATTGCCACATGAGGATGGATGTGCTCCTCATGGCTGTCCTTAGGTATCTTGGCCAAGGCCAGCAAACAGGTGATCAATTTATCAATGTGATCAAAGACTATCAACACCTGCTGCTTGCATAGTCAGGAACACAAATTCATATTGTGTGATGTTAAACTGGGTGGAGACTGCGATGCTACACTGCTACAAGCTCTTCCAAAAGCAGAGTCGCGGTGTGGTGTTCCACCACAGTTTCGTTCTGATCCAAGTCCTCAGCGTGGCAGCTTGTGTAGACCGCTGGAAACTCGAAACTCGAAACAGTACATTTTTGCCCATCTGTCAATGTCTATCTATCACCCAATGCACTATCTGTGCTCATGTGTTTTTCCCACATCAGCTCAAGTTTCTGCCGAATCATGCCCAGCCAGTGTAGTTGTAGCTGCCAGAACACGCACCCATGGTGCAGTGGCGAGTAGTACCCATGGCTGCCACATGCCACAAGAAAGTGTAAGACTAAACCTGGCAAATTGCTTAAAGATTGGTAGTTGCTATCGAATTAGATGTTCACGGTAAACCCATCACATGTGGCAGTTGGGGATGCGGGCTGAAAGGAATGACGCGATTCTTTGTGGTCTTTGTGGTGCCAATGATAGAATAGTCTGTGTCTGAGAAAAAAGCTAGCAGCACATACTAGATCGAGAAAGCTTGGGCAACAACTCAAGAACAGCTGTTCGTGAAAGACCGCTTCAAGATGTCAAACTCTTGTACGTTAGTATATTTGCATCGTGAATGAAGGCAGTGGTGTCGCAAGTCTAGGCCTTGCCTCTGGTGCCATTTTGACCACCCACTTAAAGTGAATGACTTTCGATGACTTCGGTGACTCAGGTTCAGGAAGCTGAACCCATCCTGAATCTAATGAGACATCTACAGGTGTGGGAATATGCACAAAAAGTGCTCTTGTAACAAAATGCAACACAATGGAATCCTATGTTAGTTGATTCCATAGAAAGCAACCAGGTCGGGATTGTGTGCGTGTGTGTGCGTATGTGTCTGTGCGCATGCGTCTGTTCCCATCCGCTGTCTAAATCTAACTAGCATTGCTCTGCAGCACAAATTGCTGTCACCTCTCGTCTTGAGCCTTCAGTTCTCCATCTCGTGGATATAAATATGTGGAATCCATCCAAAGCTGTATACTCTGCGAAACATTTGGGATGCATTGCACTCATTGGCAGCCTGTGACTGATTGGCTGCACAGTCTTTCACTCCCCTGGTGATACCCTATTTAATGTAAAGATCCACTTGAACCATGACTGCCTTTAGCAGTCCTGATCCTCAAAAAAAAATGATTCAGAGGCTGTGCACCAGATTGTTGATGATCTTTAATGAAATGAGTATAAGCAGTATAATGTGTACTGATAGCTTCTTCAGGGTCATTCTGGCATTTATTCAGGCTGGTCTATTCAAGGTGTAAGTGTCAATGTCTCTACTGCAATCCAGCTACATAGCCTCGCATCAGGTGAGCTCATTTGAACTCGGCACCGCTGCATTTCGTTCCATGATTCTTTTGCTTCAAAGTGGGGTGTTCCACCAGAAGCTCAAGGCTGTAGCTTGGCAAAAGCTCTAAGGAAACGTGTTCCAAATCCAACCAAATATGAAGACGCCTGTCTTGAGCATTCTGGCTTACCCCCTTGGCAAGTGAAACCTCTTGAGCCTTCAAGGCTCAAGAAGCGCATCTTGTGCATATAATCAAATAAGCCTATGGCCTGTGGCTGCAGGGAACGTTTTTTGGACTGCAGACTTTGCAACCAAGAGGTTCCTTCATGAATCATGCTGAAACCACGCATCCTAAGGTGTTTCCTGCCAGCTCCAGTGCAATTTCCAAAGATCAGTACATCGGGAAGGATGCCATCACTAGCCAACCTCAGGGTTGCGTTTTGAGACAAAAGTTGTAGACAGATCTCTGACAAAAGAAAATATGGGCAAACAAGCAGCAAAATGCCCCTTCTATCTCCTTTGTGTGATTTTGCAATATCTTCGTTTGCATGTCAGATAGGTGCTAGTAAGCTTGATTCACTACGAAGGTACGCAAGATGCAATTGTCCTGCCTCAACGATTTCCTGTCTGTGGAGGAGTCATGTCTGGAGTCTCAGCAGACAGGGAGCTGAGATGAGGTGGATAACATGTACAGTACTGTACCTGTACCTCTCTTTCGCCTTCAGTTTGTCCAGTTTGTCCCCAACGCTCGAAATCAGACAAAAGCCAAAACTCCTTTGTCAGAGATTCCAAGATGACAAACGTCACATCTCAAGAATTCTGAGTTTCTGCACCACCGTCAAGGCCATCAGTTGCTCCAGCTCAACCTGTGTGATGTCCCATTGTGGCCATGACGGCACTCCTTTTCTGATTTTGGATGTCTTTCAGTAAGTCTTCCATTCAAAATCTAAGGTTAAAGCCCGCAGTGCTTCATTTTCAGAGCGCAGTCTGCTGTTCTCTTCCAGCACCTCCACTTCCCCAAAAGCTGCCAGGGCATAGTTTCACTTTACAAAGGACAATTCACAACTCTTTGCTTATTATATGTTTGTGGAAGTCTAGTAAATGTAGGGATTCTAGAAACTGTAGCAACTGCTGTAATATGTAGTAGCAACTAGTAGAAAAGTGGTGCCTACAAACATGTCAGCTCAGGAGGTTCGAGTTGTATTGCGCCTCGTTGACCCTCTCTTGGATAACCTCTGTGGATTCATCCTGATACACGGCTGGGAGGCAACACACTGACCATGCGTACGCTATGCTTACAACGACCCACCTCGAGCGATTGAGATGTCTGGGATACCTGGAAAAGCAAAGCTGGAAAGTGCAGCTGAAAGTGCAGATCGAGCAATCTTTGCGGGTCTGAACCGCCTCCGCTTCCGCTTGTGTCGGTGGAGGAGTTGATTCCTTCCCAAAGCAAGGACACCATATTGGCTCAGCAACTGACCACATGAAAGCATCTGCCATGGTAAGCAGTTCAGATGCGGCAGCATGCGCAGTTGCGTTTGTAGCACAAGGTATTTCAGCCTTCGCGGTCTCAGCAGGAGAGAACCTAGGTAGAGCAGGATCGTTTACAAAATACAATGTCAAGTATAGAATCTGGTTCACCAAGGGACGTAGTTAGTCCAATCTATCCAATCTTGTCCGGAGCTAAAAGCTTACTTTTCGCTCACTTCATTTTGCAGTCCAGCCACTGTTTCTGCAAATACTCCTCAAGTCGGCCATCCTGGGCTGCGCTGACCAGGAGGCTTCGGGCCTCCAATCAACTTCGCTTCAAGGTTACCGAAGGGAAACAAACAAATAAAATGAAATAAGATAGGATGGAATGGAAACCAACATAACAGAAAAGAAAGTAATGTAATGTAATGTAATGTGATGTGATGTAATGTAATGTAATGTAATGTAATAGAATAGAATAGACTAGACTAGACTAGAATAGACTAGACTAGAATAGAATAGAATGGAATAGAACCGAATAGACTAGAATAGAATAGAATGGAATAGAACCGAATAGAGTAGAATAGAATAGAATAGAACAGAATAGAATGGAACAGAATAGAACAGAATAGAATTCACTAGAATAGACTAGAATAGAATAGAATAGACTAGACTAGACTAGAATAGAATAGAACCGAATAGAATGGAACAGAATAGAATAGAAAAGAATAGAACAGAATAGAATTCACTAGAATAGACTAGAATAGAATAGAATAGACTAGACTAGACTAGAATAGAATAGAACCGAATAGAATGGAACAGAATAGAATAGACTAGATACAATAGCATAGAATAGAATAGATTATGATTAGGTTAGATTATGATAATATGAATGTACTAAGTACCTTTGTTCGGGTGAATCGGAATTTGCCCACAGCCCGGAACGCCTCTTCTACCAATGTCTCATTGGTCTCGTTTTGCACCTGCACTGCAACAGAGCAATAGCAAACCCTGCAGCAAACATGCCATGACGGCCAAGTATTAAGTATACTGTATTCTCATTCTGTTCCTCTATCCGTGAGTCACATCCTTTGTCAATTGCACGTCTGGCTTTAGTCGTTTGGCAGTCTTCTGGTTCCCCATGCCTCAAATCTCATGTCAACTTGAAACGATAGATACAGAAATACAAAATCAATAAAGCACCGTATACCTTCTATGGAGTGGCCTGCCTTCTGCACAAAGTCTCGGAACTCCTCCATGGAATGGAATACCAGTTTTGGCTTCCAAAACGATGGAAAACATGAAAATGAAACTGATTGAGATGATTTCCAGATCTTTATCCTATGTCCTGCCTATGTCTATGTCACTACGTGTATTTACAGGTCTATGCTTGGTCGTGTACTGCACCGCGTTTTCATCGGAAAATTCACTCGATCCTCCCGTGTAATGACACCATCTTTGTTGGTGTCAAGCTCTTCGAATGAGGCTGTAGCGATTGCAGCCTCAACCTACCAAACCCAACAAATGGTCAATGATGTGCTTCACGGGCGGAAGTCTGAGCGAAAATCTAGCTTGGACCGTACAAGCATGAGTTTTTGCTTTTTTGGGGGGAAGCGCCCAGTTCCTTTTCCAAGAGTCTTGAGCGATTTTAGCCTCTTCTACCATTTCGTGTTTTGCTTGGTCACGTTCTCTATGTTTCTCGCAATGCACTCCTTCCAAAACCACTTGCACCTTCCTCTTTCGTTCTTCCTCAAGCCTCGCTTCCTCATGCCATGTGTGAATAGTGATTCATTCATATTCATTCTATCACCTCCAGGAGCAACTAAACCAAACTGTTCTGGAAGTGTTGAGAAAAGTGCTGAACAACAATGTGGCCAAAGAAGGGAAAGGCACATTGCAGTCACATGTCCCACAGGCGACCAAGACTTCATGGACCAGCGACGATTCTTGGCCGTGGCACCTCTTTCTTTCGTTGTTCCGCCAGCCGAGCTTGCTCCTGACAAACAAGAAAAACAGGCAAAATAAATCGACAGGTGGAATTGATAAGCGGCAGTACATGCTACCTTGCTACACCCAAATTTCAGCTCCAAGTTTTTTCGAATCACCTTGATTCATTCAGCTTTACCAAAAAAGAATCAATGCCACCCCAAAAAAGACTGGTACATCTTCAAATACTATGTGTCGCTTCACCTAGACTTGTACTCACTCCTTGTTTGATCTCTTCGCTCTGGAGCCCCGGCCTCTTCTTTGATTTTCTGGGCCACAACTTCAGCGCTATCCTTTGCAAGAGTTGTAGACTCCACAACCTCGGAAATTCGGCTGCGCTGTTTATCGGTGAATCTTAAAATCTTAAAATTTACGCAGTAATAAAGTAATTAGTAATAGTATATAATAAACTGGTTCATACTCACTACTCATATCATCATGCTAGCCAAAAAAACAAATGCCATCTGATACTCATACGCTGCATCGTTCTAGCATTTAAAACCTCAGGCAAGCTTTGTGAAAACACCTTCTGTCGCCGAATTGTTGTCAGAGCAGCCGTTGTCATTGCATCCGTAGCTGAACCCGCATCCTGGCACACTTCAAGAGTCATGTTCATATCACCAACATAACATAACTATACATAAGTTATCTTGCCAAATATTGGCAATTTATGGCTTTTAAGTTTGGATCACGAATCCACTTGATCACTGCAAGCATTGGGGTCACACCAAGCAACTTGACATTTGGATTCAACAGAATGACTCTGTTTTCTCTGGCCTCTGGAGCATGCACTGTTGGTCCACGTTCCGAAGCCATAGTGCCTAGGTTCAATCATTGTCATATCAAACCAGGCAAAAGGATGCAAAAGGTAGAACACATCAACAAGCTTCATAGTTCCAAAAGCTCCAGTCATCAACCATCAACACCTCACAGAATTTCACTTTTCACGCCATGTCACCGATCATGGAGGCCTCAGGCCTTTCTGCTTCCTGATGTACCACCATTGCTGGGGCAACTTTGCTTTCTCCCTGGTTGGCAGAAATCAAGTTCTGAATCTCTTCAAATATGCAGGGTGACATCGACTTGGATTCCTGCCTCGGAAGCCAATGTATTGGTGGCCTGGCTGACCTTCTCATCAACCTGAGCACTTCACTGTAACAAATCCGAGCTGAGAAGTTCTCAAAAGATCCCGACCTGGTTGGTCATGTTGTGGACAATGTCCTAGCCACAGGTATCAAAGGGATCAAGAAATGTTGTTCCATGCACAAAGGACATCTTGAAAAAATGCATAAAAATTCATCCTTCACGGCCAGTGCGTTTTGTTGCTCTTCAAGGGCAGATTCATGAGCAGATGGAGTTCTATCTTCCTGGAGCGGCAATGAAATGCAAGCTCTTCAAATGCATGCACTAGTATGGCTGGTGCTTTCAAAACACACAGCTAAGCTTCCCAAGGCAAGAGAATTCAATGACAACGACAACGTACATCTTGATATACTGCTACCCCTTGGCTTCTCAACACCTTGTTAGACAAGATGTCCCAACCGAGCGTTTCCAAAACAGACAGCTCTGCACATGGTGCCCACGCTTCAAATTACACAACTTGCAACATGGCATGCTACTTGGGCCATGATCTTCACAGACTGGGATTTCTCACAGCATTACCTTGCAGAACTTAACAGGACTTGCACCTCTTCAACACCCTCCTTGGCTTTGGCTCCCTGGGTTGAGTCAAACATTGTTTCAGATGAAAAATTGCTCAAAGACAACGTGCTTTTCAAGCCGAGCCACCACCTTTGCAACAAGTTCCTCCACCGTCTTTGCAATGGCCGCATCGCTAGCACCACCCGCAATGGAACAATCCGATGGTGTGTGCACATCCTGGTGCAATTTAAATCCATCAGACTGGGTTTGTTTAATTCTTCGTGTTTGTCACTCGGGTCTTCTCTGAATTCTGGAATCACAAAAGAGGGAAATTGACCCCCAAAGTAGCTCCTTCTCAACAATCTTGGTGAGCAAGTGTGCTGTTGTACCATCGAGGAGAACTTTGCCCTTCCGAGGCAACTCTCGAATGATCTCTGAGCACATGATACCACGTCCAAAGGCAAAAATCGCTAGAGAAAGAGCAAAGTGCCTTTTTGATGGCCGCCATCTCTGCTTTGCTGATGACACCATCCTAGCATCTGTTTTTTTGACTGCTATTTTTAGGGAGCTCCTTTTGAGTTGATTGACTTGCATCCAATGTACGGCTGGAACCAGCCCCTCTTCCAGTCCTTATTGGCATCCAGAGCATTGAAAACCTGCCACCACTCCGGAGTTGATGAATCAAAGACGGAGGCTTGCTGTCAATGCTATCTTCCAACATGCTACGGATTGCATAACCCACCTCTGCCTCATGCTCCTGACATCAAGCTCAGTACAATGACACTGTGAATCACAACTACACTTGCGCCGATTTTCACCAGGTATAATTGATATAATCTGTTGCTCTCGCTGTTTCATGAGTTTCCACTTCTCGAGCCTCACCAGGAAGCTGGAAGGCTTGCTTCACCGCCTCCAACGCCACCTGTTCATTGTAATTACGATGACGATGTGCGCAAATATCTCCAACGAATTCATCCCAAGTTTCAATGGCCTCCTCTCTGACTTTAGCACTGGTAGGCCGACCTGCCACAAAGAAGTGAATCAAACAAACACGTACAGGTAAACTGAATACTCTGAATACTGTATAAGCTGATGGTTTCATCCATCATACATTCCTGTGCCTGCGGGACCAACCTGTCAGGGTGTGCAAGACTTTGGTGCTTCTGCTTCTGCAAAGACACATTGTACGACCGTATATTTCGTATGAGTAGATTCCGGCCTTCACACGAAGACTGCCAATAACAAGGTCGCCTCCTGCTGTCCGTGCTGCTTGTACTCCAGGCACCTCAACCCAACCCATCGGTGCTCAACCCTTTGACCGTTGACAAACCAATCCCAACCCTGTCCATTTGCCTTGGCCACGTTCTTGTTGATGATCCGCAACCTGCGTTTCTGTGCGCTTCTGCCGGATGCTGAAGCTGGTCTTTTTTTCTCCGGTAGCTCACAAGCTCACATGTATGGTCTCTGAGACATCGGCAAGGCATCCCCATCGCTTTTAATTGCGCGCTGCGACACCACTGCAGCTGAGCCCAGATCAGCGCATGCGATCCTAGCTGAAATGCCATCAGTATTACAAATCATGAAACTTGTTTCTGGTTGGATATATCCACAGACAAGGAGTAATGCCGTCTGTCTTACTTTCCAAGTTGCCCACGATATCTTCACCTTCACGCTTCCAGGGGACAGGATCACCTGATTTGCGGCTCACGAACTATCCATTTGTGGTTCATGCAGAATTTCTATAGCTCACAGAGTTTGAGCAGTTGCCGGTCTCTTTCTCCAAGAAGCGGACCCGGATTTGTTCTGGCTGAATGCCAGCCTCAATGAGAGACATCCAGAATGCATTTAACTCTTAGCATAAATGCCAAGACATCCAAAGTACTTGCTGCTCAGAATGTGAAGGGAAGGACGGATGTCATGATGACATGTGAAGACCTGGATGTTTTCTTTAAAAAAGGGATCCAGCCTGCTCTGCCATGCTCTTTCGGATGGCTTCCACCAAACCAATAGTGGTTTCTGCTGACGAGATCACTGCATCATAGTCCATGTCATCAAACCTTAGGAGCCAGTAAATACGTATCCGCATGAGTAGAAATATGTAATCATTCAATGATGCATATGAGAATGAACGTCGAACATGTGAAAATATCTGGGTCCTTTACGAAAAATCCAGCTCTGCAAATGAAGGTCCCTGCCGGCTGATTGGATCCCAAAATCAGAAAAGCAGAACTGGCAATTCTCAATCGCATAAATATTTCACAGTTTAAATTCAATAATATAAAAATTCAAACACTGTTGATGCAAAATGCTGGGAAACCCATTTCCTTTAAGAAGAGTCATGAAGTTGTTAGAAATATGTCAATCATAGCCTCAACCACTGGAGCGGTGGAAGCACCTTGGGCAGCGCACGGCCAAGTGTCACAAACATAGACCAACTCCAAAAAATTGCAAGAGTTGCACAAAGTATATGACGAATAATTGTAATATCTAGACAAGACAGGGAATGATAGAGATATCATCCTTCTACCATGGTCTTCAATTGTCTTGAGATGTCTTGAGAGTCTTTCAAAGTAAACTTATGTCATCCAGTTCTTAGCTAATTCTAGAAAAACACAAACTTGAAAAAATGGAAAATAAAAGGAGAAAAAAAGCAAAATGAATTTGCAAAAAAAATGCAAAGAAAAAGCTAGCAAAAAAAAACACGCAGAAAAAAAGCAAATAAAAAGCAGAAAAAAAGCAAAACAAAAGCAGACACAAGCAAAGAGCAAGCAAAAAAACAAAACAAAAAAACGTCAGCAAAAAAGCAGAAAACACAGCAAAAAAAGCAAAAAAAAAGCAAAAAAAAAGCAAAATAAAAGCAAAATAAAAGCAAGCACAAGGAAAGAGCAAGCAAAAAAAGCAGAAAAAAAGCAGTCGGCAAAAAAAGCAGAAAAAAAAAACAAGCAAAAAAAACAAAAAAAAGCAAAATAAAAGCAAAATAAAAGCAAAACAAAAGCAAAACAAAAGCAAACACAAGCAACAACAAGCAAAAAAAACAAAAGCAAAAGCAAAAGAAAGAAAAAAATGTATCCTAGAAGTGCACGTGTTTTGTTTCTTTTGCCTGGTTTTCTAACTCCTGGCCTTTACTATTGCGTTGTACAATTGTTTTCTTTTTGCATCCTTTTGTGCCAAGCCCATTTTTTTTGCATTTACGGTTTCCTTTTTTTTGCTTTTTTACTCCATTTTTTTCAAGTTGCTAAATTTCTAGAATAAGCTACAATGGCCGACATAAAAGTAAACCTTTCTATGAGTCAGATCTGAGGACCTACCTTCACACGTAGAATATGAAATGCATATGAATCTATACTGCAACTTCATCAAAAGCCTACAATGATAAATCTCTCTACTGCACTATGCTCCCAGCTCGCTGGTTGCTTGGGACGATAGTCCACATATGGAAATTGCACCTTCAATTTGTGACCGGCGATTGGATCCAAGACAAATGTAGCAGATCCTTGCCAAACTGGGCCCAAGGTGCTGACCAAGGGAACTGCTGCCACACTTTCCACGTCCAAAGTAGCAATACTGCCTTCTCTCAGAGCCTAAGCAAAAGGTATCAAAATGATTCGAAATGTCCATATAAGTCCCAAGTATACGCACAATACATTGCATCAGCTTGTTTTGGAAAGCCTTTGCACCAAACTTTAATCTCTCTTGTCGATGGTCATCTCTCTTGTGTCTGGGATTTTGTTTGCTTGTTCCTCGTCCCTTTCAGCACATCTTGGGCGCATATCCAATATTCTTCAATATTCTAGCAAACTTTCGCACAGTATCTGAGGAAGCGACGGAGTCCAAGTTTGTTTCAAGATGATTGATCAACCAACTGTCAATCTTGGCGGCCTCACCACAAGTGACCCCATTTGGCTGTGCAAGGATGCATTGCTTTGCTAAGGCCAGTACGTCGGATGTATCGGTCCTAGACCCAGCAATGCTCAGAGTTGCCACGCTCTCCTCGTTGGCAACCTGACCATCAATGCACCATGAGCTGCTGAAAACATTTGGCAAGTCGCGACCCCATGACACTTGCGAGGAAGCACAGTTTAGTATGCCTTGTCATTCTGTGATTGTATGTCGTTGGCTGTGTTCAAGAAAATGAAACCCGTCGTCTGTGGACAGCACCTGGTCCAGACTGCTTCCCAGCAGATCCAGCTGCTCCTTGAGCCAAGTGTCAATCTTGGCCTCGTCCACACATCAGCAAAGCTTTGCACCAAGACCGGAACTGGATGTGAAGGGGAAGAGACATTTGGACGTCCGACAAAAAAAAAACAAGGTTGAGGTCTGCACAGGTGGTGTATCAGTTCTCGAATCTGCATTGCTCACTACGGTGACACTGCCTTCTCTGACTGCCTCCAGTCGGGATAAGTTCAAGCTGCAAAATTGCTCCGAGGAAGCAACCACACTGGCCTCCTGATTGCTCTGCAGCTGCTTCTGGAGCCACAAACGCATATCAGCCTCAAATCAATGTTTTTCTTCCACACAAAATCAAGTTGCCATTGCGATCTGCCAAACTGTGCAAGCTGAACAGCAGGAAGAAGAGCTGGCAAATGTGCACAAGCAAGGCGACAAACGATCACCAAAAGCAAAGGCAAAATCATATGTGCACCATAAGATCCGGAACCAACTTGAGCACACTGTACCAAGAAGCACTGAGCCCCATGCAGCTTTGGGTGTTTCACTACGAGAGCTTTGACGGCTTTCGCACAACGTGGCGACACTATCCTCTCTGACTGCCTGAAGGACTGGAATCAAGCAGCACGACAAGAAGAATGTACAAGAATAATGTAGAAAACTGAAATGATAAAACATGATAAAACGATATAAAACGCTGACCTTGAAAAGGTACACACATCAAATCCATCAGAACCATGGGCCTCTTGAAGGCTGGGGAGGAGCCGCGTGTCAATCCAATTCCGCAGGCGGACCTGGCCCAAGACTTGGTGTCATCATTCCGTGATCAGGCCCTCAGAAGTGCTTGGGCTTGTCGCTGATGGTCACACCTGCTCCATCTTTGCTTCCCATTCAACCCTCCTCTTGTACCTATGAGATGATGGAAGCTGGACAATGCCGGTTTGATCAGGAAATTGAAGAGATGGCCATTCAGGCACTTTGATCAATCTTGCATGACTGGGCACATAGTTCGTGGGCTGACAGGTTTAACACCAACCTGAACGAGGGAACAGTGCTTCTCGTTTTCAACGGACTGCTAAACTGAGTCTCTGTATGAAAGTGCAACAGGCTTCTACACCTACAACCTAGCCTCTGTACCAGGTGCACTTGCCATCGGAGAAGTTCCTCAAGCACAGCTTGGATGGAGCTAGCCCGTCACTCAGATAATTCAGTGGCCTAAGTCCCCGCCTCCAGATAGTGTGCCCCTTGGCATGTTAGCCTTGGAAAGCAACAATTATGGCATGGCAGCATGGACCGGTCACCGTCACCTGAAACAAACTCGTGTTCGACTGGGGCCCGTCTCTTGTTTCTTTTCTTATGGCGTGGGCATGGCACGTCACATGTCACGGCTAAACAATCAACCAACGCTGCCACGAAGAACACCATGTTTGGATCCAGACAGAAACAATGTGATCCACCATTCGGCCTGCGATGACCTTCTCATGTCGCACCTGTTGGACAAAACGAGCATGTCAACCATGCGAGCCATGACAGCCCAATAGCAACTAGTTTGGCTCAAGAGGTCTCAGCCCTTCAGACTCACGAGGCCTGTTCTCTCGGAGTGATGATGTCCTGCGAGCACACTTTGCTCTAAGGAACCAACCTTCAACACCAATCTTTGCGCTCAAAGTACCATGATTCACTGATCTTAAACTGATAAAACGCATCCGCATCCCACAATGTCCACCACCATCCTTTGCTTAAAAAACAACAAATGCAAGGCAGCAACACACTGCCACGGGTCCTCGGCAACTGCTGCGGCCTGACATCAGGAACCCTCAAGTTGTTCAAAACAAAAGCTGCACCGTGTGCCACGCGAAAACGCCTTCTGCACGAAGTCTTGAAACTCCTGAAGCCAAAAAACGCCATGAAACAGGCGATGCCAAAATGTCTATTTAATATGCTGCGTTCTAACTTCCTTGCGACATGTGCTACATGACGCTACATGATGGTACATGCGCTGCATGCCATGTCCACGAGACCTCTCGAGTGATCACACCATCTTTGTTCGTGTCCAAGTCTTCGAAGGAAGCTGAAGCGATCGCTGCAGTGACCTGTGGCATGTCGATTTAATCCGATGCAAGGCTATTGTAAAATTAACAGTCGACAAGCACCATTGTACTATGTACTATATAATCCAATGGGACAATTGCTTAAATTACACCTTTAGCCTGCATTCATTCGTTGCGGATTTGAGTCCTACAAATATGGGTTGTGTGCCCTTCCAAACGGCCTGCTCTTGTACAGTAGGGGCCTGGACAGAGCTGCGACTGCCAACCGTGAAACAAAATCCGTCTTTTTGAGCCACAGTGGGGAACTCTGAATCTGCAGAATTGCTTTGTTTGGAGGTGAGCAGAACTGTTTAACGATGAACGCATCTTCACACCTGCTTCTTTGGTTCTTCTGCCTGGTGCATTTGGTTTTGTGATGCAACATGATGCAACATCCCTGGAATCGCTTCTAATCGGAACTCTATATCCTGTCGCACCTCTTCGGTAATCTTCAGCATGCACCTCACCGTCGTCACAGCTCAAACCACATAGTCACCGGTTTCACTATGTCATACAGCCAGTAAACAACAACTAAGTTACCAACCAGGTTCCAACTGAAGGCAGCAACTTCCAGTCGTTCTTTGGCGCCTGCCAAATGAATGGGTCCAAGTCCGATGGAAAGTTAAACGATGGAAAGTCCACCTCTGGTTGAAGAGCTGCAGCCTTTCGCAATGACATCACAGAAACCATGTAACTTCATACGTTTAATGGCACCCAGTCAATACCTAGACGATCCCGATTTTCATACGGTTTTATACATCCCAAGTGGTGCAAGATTTTTCCATCAACAGTATGACTAACTGCTGTGAATGCTGTGTACCCAAAAAGGTTGACGATGAACTTGCCTTCGCGACAAAGTCCTTGAACTCCTGTAAACGTCTCCATTCAACAGAAAAACATTGAAAAATGGAGCACAACTGGCCGTGCCTCCTTTGAGATAACACCATCTTTATTGGCATCTGCTTCCAGGAAGGTTGAGGCAATTGCAGATTGAACCTGTGTTCACATATGTTGGGACATGGACATTCTGTGGTTGCACCATGTTGGTAAATCTCTTTTTTTTGGGCCAAGCCTCGGTCGGCGGTGGCTTGTCCATCAACCTAAAGGCAATGATTGAGAGTGACCGATTGAAATAGTGGTGGCCGTGGCCAAATGGCCGAAAAAGTGAAAAGATGCTAGAAGTATCAGCAGTTGTCATGTTTTGCATGAGTCATCAATCACTCCCATCTTGAATCGCCGTCATCAAGCATCATGCTCTTTTGCCATCATTGAAATCATGGTGGATGGTTGCGCTGACAACTGTCATCACTGGTCTACTGTTTACTTGCTTGTAACTTTGAAAGCTGTCCCCTTTTACCCTTGAGAGACTGCTGCAAAATTCGCACAAAGAAAAGACTGCAAGGTGTTGTCTTGGGTAAGTTCAATTTTGAATATTGGACAAATTGAATGTCTCTTTCTGGGAATTTTTTGTGTCCTCAAATCAATTCTCCCTCAATTTGTCCAAGGTACCAGGTTCCTACGGAAGGCAGCAATGGGAACGGCAAAGGAGCTGCTGCTGATGATGCTTCCTGCTATCAATCAATCGATGGATTCAACACGTTGCATCAGCCAACTCATTGAATCCTTACTCAACCAGCTCAACCAGCTTACTTACAGTATTGAGTCATATTCAGTCACTGTTCATCAGCTCAAAATAGAACTCTTCACAACCAACACCCTGATCTTTGTATCAGCGGGTTCTCCTCTTTTGCTGGCGCTTCAACCTGGGTAGGAATCACTTTCGCTGAAGCTGAAAGCAAATTCTGATAACAACTTAACCGTGGCCACCTCAAGTCGATTGGCATGGATTGGCTGATCCTACTCGACATCCACATGTACAAATTGCAGTAAAGAAGAAAGGAGACAGAGACAGAAGCGTCCTATATACTTACCGTACTTTTCCCATCCCAACCATCCCACATCAACACTCCCAAAAACCCTAGTCCGAGCGAATTGTGGAAGCACTACTCCCTTTACGAAAGTGATTCGACCCCTGCTGACAGGTGACACCAAGACTTGCTCGGACTTTGGCAACAAAGATGGCGAACTCCTGGCCATGGGAGAAAAGCCAGCGATGACTCCAAAGACTGGGCATGTGTAGGTGCTGCTACCACACTTGGACAATGTGGGAGAATATCGGATTCAAAATTTAGACTCGTTACCATAGCTGGAAATGAAAATTCAGGAGTGCCATAACAAAGGCTTTTTTGGATGAATTATGTGATGCCTCACACTTCCATGTCAAGGTACCTCACATGGAGACTTCATACATTAGAATCAATCGTGCAAATATCTTACAAATCCAGGAATGATGTTGGGAAGTACGCTTAGTTCAAACCAACTCAATCAGTGTATCAATTCTTTTCCCAACTGCCTAACACCTTCCAAATGTGGTGGACTTGAGAACAGTCGGACAGGCGTCAATCAACAGACCCACCTCAGGTGTAATGACACCATCTTTGTTGAGATCGATGTCATCAAAGGATACTTCAGCTATAGCAGCAAGCACCTGCCAACGTTTCAGCTGAAGAACTTTCGCCCCAGTTGAGCCCCATCCACTGTTACACAGAGAAAACAACACCTGCTTGTTGGACAAGGATGGAGTCGCCTGCCGCAGCAGACTCTTGCAAACCAAAAGAACTGTTTCACTAAATATCTTAAAGACCCTTAAAGATCCCTAAAGATCCGTAAAATCCCTTGTTGGTAAATGGTTGGATCCATTTCCTCCCAGAATCCCAAACCGGCCCAGGTTTGCAAGCGTGTCCAACGTTTCGATTCCGGCCTGTTGCATTCGCTCATCATCTGCTGGTTCCTGGAGTGGCAACACTGGAATGGACTCAGCCAAAGAGTCAATACAGGACAGTGGTTTGCTGCTAGCTACAGAATCCCAATCCTTGACTGCAGCACATGTTTTGGATTCCGATGAACATCAGATAAACATCATTCATGAGCCTGACCCTGTTTGTTTTACAGAATTTTATGAACCGGTGTCCTGTTTGTGATTGCTTTACCTCCGTATTTTCATTTGCACCATCATTTCCCCCTAGGGCAAAACAAACAACCACTTGAACATCACCCTATAATCCAACAATCTCGTCAGAGTAACATCTCATTGCTTACTATAATACCCTTTTTGAAGAATTCCATATCTCACCATCCAGATGTTGATGATTTCTTTCGTTTATTCAGATTTCATTTGGCTCCTTGGCTTTGAGATCGTCACGGGCCTCAGATAACAAATTCATGTGTCTCGGCCGTGGTCGCAAGTCCATCAGCCCCTCTCTGGATTTATGGTTCCCGTCATGTTTTGAACGTCTTCTTGCCAACCGTGATTGTTTGAACCAAGGAAAAAGGCATCCCTATGCTTTTGACATCCAGGAGCCGCTTTGCCATGCTTTGCCCGATATTCTTTGAGGAGGAAGGTATCGGAAGATGAAAAACCTCCTTCAGAAACGAACAGCATCTGCATGACAAGGTGCGATTGGAGAATTCGTGGACATTGGTGAAGTGCCTGATGCAACTCTCATCATCAAATCATCGGCAAGTCCAGCCACAAGACCACCCAAGGTGGGAATGATTGAAGGTGGATCTCTCTGCCACTGGGACTTAGGAACTACTCAGCTGAAACCGTGCCAGGTAAAAGCTTTCCCACCTCCTGATTGGGTGGCCCTCGGGACCATGCCAGCCTGGGAGCCAAATGAGCCAACAGCAATCTAGTTGGTCTGGGTACTGTGTAGGCATTGCCGCATTGCCCTTCAATATGATATATTGAATGATGCACAATAATTACTACAACACATTACTATAGGTGCTGGTGTGATATGTCTGTCCCAAGACAATCTTCATATTCACAAAGTTGAAGGGTTTGACCTCGAGAGTACCTTTACACTGTTGGGTGGCATTCCCTCTGCTAATGGTAGAGCATCATCGCAAGGCTTTGTTTTGCCGATAGCCACGTTTCGATGTCGGTAACATCAGCTGGTTGCTGGGTTGCTGAGCAACACACGGTCACAAGGCCATTGACTATGTGGTCTGCGACTGATTTCTCTATCGCGGCCTGCCAAACAAGTTTCCCAGCCGTGCCAGTGAAGGCTCGGCATCCCGTCTCTGTTGAAGTGAACAATTCATAGCAAAACCAAATATGATGGAAAAGAGGTGCAACCTTGACTCTCAGCTGCCATGAAACCATCTTTATCCACTTAAACACCAAAAGACACTTGCAGGATGCATGAGACCACAAGTTTTCCCCAGCACAAAAGGTTCCCACGTCGCCTGCTTCGCCTTCTTCGCCTCCACCTCCTTGGCCTCTGCCTGTCAAGGCTCAGTTCGATGACTCAGGCGCTGTGACAAGTTTGGCACTTGGATCAGGCAGTCCAAAAATGTGTTCTACGATGAAAGGGAGGCCTCAAGGGCAATCAGCGTGGCCTGAGGCATCAAGTTTTCACGCATCCACTGCGTGTTGTATCTTACAACACCTCTTGCAACATCTATTACCTTATTACAATGGCTGCCAGAGATGAAGAAGATGTGTGTTATAAATGAACACGACGGAAACATGATCCGAAAGCCATGCCTCATCTTACTGAAGGATGAACGTTTGCTGGTGACTCGACTTTGGAGGACCAGAACCACTGCTCAAAAGTCACATACTCTGTGTGCGATCCAATGTGTGTGTGCCTTGGGTATTACCACCGGCTTCGGGATCATGTACCTGTTAAGAAGTTGCATAAACATACCACAAAGTTGTGCTTCATTGCTGTGAAAAAGCACATCTGCTTGAAATAAATCTGGCTCTTTCGTCTTGCCTACTTTATCAACATGGAATGATTTTTTTCGGCTTTCAGGAGTTTCAGAGGGAAACAAGGGCACCATGTTCCCACGGATGGCAGCATGTTCCAGTCTTGCTCAGGAGCTTCAGGCTGCTCCTGGATCCACCGAAGAAACTTGTCATCCAAGTCTACGCTTTCAAAAACTGTGGCATTGGAAATCATACCATCAAACAACAGAACTTCGATTGAATAAACAGTCGCTCTGATTGGTTGGGGTGAGGTTGACTCCGATAAAGGACTGGAGACTGAACAGTGGTCCTCATCGACCTTCTCGAGCGGACCTTTCACTGACATTAGCCGTACATGAATCCCCCTATAAGAGAAAGAGCATGCGCTTTATTGGTGTGCAAAGGTCTATGGTCATAGGATGCTTGCAACCACATTTTTGTTGTCATTACTGTACAACAGGAAAGACTATTTCCGTCTCTGCTCTCCGATAAATGCACGAGGAAAACTTGCAACAGTTCAAGCTGGCCTTTCTTCAAAGTGTCAAGGCCGGCTGCCTATGGATGTTAAAAAACATGGAAGCCATCCAGTGAACACTTGGTTTCCCTAAGCGGTGGGAAACCGAGAGAAATAAAACAAAAGAAAGTAGTGAAAGCAGTACATGTCTCTGTTGATACAGGCTTGCAAGTGTATATTCAACCCCCACCTCAGGCAAAAGAGCTGCAATCGCACCTAAAACACACAGGACATCAGAGGTGTGAATCCTGTCCTGTCACACTCTCCGTCGCTCAACCAATTGTATAAATCCATGTCATCATCCCATCAAACGAAGAAGCACAGTTGTTGGTTTGTCACTTTGGTGATCCTGGACCATGAAGTTACTGAAGTTACTAAAGCTATTGTACCCTCAGCCCCTCCCTCTGAGTATTCTTGCCCCATGGATCTGCTGGCTTCTCCTGAACATCAGCTCAGTGTTGCAAAGCATTCTGGTGGCGTTACTTCACTCAAGATCCGATCAGACTCCTGCACCAAGGTTTTCAGGAGCTTTTCCACGAAGGGCAGGATGTTGTGTTCTTCTAAGTACGATCGTGCCTGTCAAAGCCACCGCAGCACGAGTGAAAATGTTTGTGACAAATCCTAGGGCTAGCGAAGAGCTCCCTTTTCAAACGTTGATGCGTTCAAATGCTTAAAAGCTAAGTGAAACGCCTGGCTATGGGTAAAATCTCACCTGGTCTGCATAGTACCAGATTTGTGGATAATTTGGCTTTGGTATTTTGCAGGGTCAACAGAGCCAAGTCCAAGTAAAACATCCAAATGCCCGCGCGAATTGCGCGCACAGCGGAAGATCTTGACTTGGCCCCTGCCAAGATGCTCAAAGCTCCATCAAGCGAAACCAAAAGTTGCGGATGATATGCGTTACATTTTTCTCCAGTCTGGTTCTGACCGGCTCTGAGCAACTATTCATCAGAAAGGGATTTTTCTGCAATGATCACTTCCGGGAGGCGAGGTCAGACCTGTCACATCAGAAAAATCCTCATCCTTGCAGAGTCACATAGATCTGACACTGAGCACAGGGCAACCAAGGCCACCAGCTTGCAGGGCCAGTCCTGCCGAGTAAAGAAGTTGTGGATCTGAAAATCGAAAAGCATCTGGACTTGGCAGCAGCCCAACCAGCCCAACCAGCTCCTCTTGGACATGGCAGCCGCAGCTTCCACCCCACCAGCAGCAGCCTCACAGTATTTTTCCATCGAACGAGATTCACTGTGGACAGACCAGCCCACCTCCAAGTCATTGGATGAAAAGCCAATACCCCTCAGTTGCTTTCAAGTTCTTGGCACTTGTGGGCAGTTGCACGGCACAATAGTGCACAAGTTTTTTTAGCACAACTAATCACCAAAACATCCCACAATATCTCTCTGTAATTCTGCATGTACAAATATTGCCAAGAACTTTTCTGCCATCTCTGTTGCATCTGCAGGAGGCCGTATTCTTCTGAGTTTGCCACGTGAGATCCGCTGCTCGAAGCCTGTCGGTTGCCCAAATCAACATGGCTCTAGGGAGGCTATCACATCTAAGCACCGCATCAGCTTACTTCTTTTGTAGAAGCACCTAGATCACTTTCTAAGTACATTCTGCACGGCGTTCCGCAAATCATAGTACTTCAAACGCTCCAACTTTGGATCTTTTCACAATGTGGTGCCTAAGTGCGCTCTGCAGTAGATCATCCACCGGCACAGGAGGATAATGCCTCACTGGTAATGCGCTGTGTTGCGCCGTTGGCGATGACAAGTTTGGATGGCTAAGCTTTGAGCTGCAACATGCGCATGCAGTCTGTGAAGTCACCAGCCAAGAGAACCTGCAATGTAGTCAAGTCCATAAAGCTGACATTCCAGAAGCAACTATCCAGTTGACCAAGTCGGGATGGTTGTGTCCAGGATGGCAAAAAACTTTAAATCATTTGAGCGACTCCCGTCCTCCCAAACACAGGAAACAGCAAGCGGAAAAGTAAAGGTCCTTACCTTCCTCAAAGCCATTGGTGGGTATGATAAGTTGTTCTAAATTGCTCTAGTTAGTGTGCTATGGGTTTCTCTTCTCGCAAAACTGTTTCAAGATTCAAGTCCAGGTGGACTGTTCTGAGGACAATCTTGAAGAAATACCATAAATATGTGGAAGCAAAGCTCTGGAAGCAAAGCTCAGATTGAACAGAGGAAATATAAAGAGACATACCCTGATGTTAGGCTAAAAACAAGGACTTGTCAATTACGCCCCCTGTAATATGTTTTTAAGGTTGCAGTTGTTTTCGTCTTGGGCGTTGGAGTTGCATTGTTGCACGGCATCTACTGCTTTCCACCATGATATAATTGAGCTGCAAACGCAGTTTTCGTGATAAGCAGTGATAAGACCTTGTGCACTTTTTGTTGTGGCTACAAGCCTCTCTGATGCCAATCACCATGGCCACACAGAGGTAGCCTCAGTATGGAGCAAAGCAGAGCATAAGTAGACTGAAAAGCACGGAAAACACCTGTCGCTGTTGTGATCGACTTGGACTTGTGACCAAAGTTGTTGGGAAGGAATGTAAAACAGTCATCAGCAGTGACCCTCCGAAAGGAAAGGTCAAAAATCTGAGGCGGTTGCAAAGAAGAGGATGAGGTCTAGCCAGGTCACCTGGGAAAAGACTAGTTTGAAAAACAAACCCAAGGTGGCATTGTTCAGTGAAACTTAGGCTATCACTCAGCAAAGAGTCCCATAAGCGGAGCACATCCGCCATGTCAAGCTCCTGGGAACAGAAGAAAGTCAAAAAACCTTTCCATAACAAAAAAGGAGGTCTTGAACAAAGTGGGGAGTGTCAATTTATCAGCGTGGCCGGGTGGCCCGTGTCCGGTGGCCGTTAGCAGGTGTCCGGTAGCCCGTCTGTTGTTTCGTCCTACTGTAAGTTTTTGTTCAATCCACCCTGCTGTTCACCAAGGTTATTTTTTTCCTTTCTACCACTTTTTTTCATCATTTTTGTCGTTCTGGTTCTCTCAATGAACCAAAGTTTTCCTTTTCGGTTCTGGTTTTTCTCCATCGGAATCTTTTGTGCAATGCCACCCACCCTCTTTGTTTTACTTTTCTCATTAAGCACCATCTTCTTTTTCATTCCACCCTCATCCGATCAAAGTTGTCTTTTTGCACTGTCTAGTTGAATCTTTGACCGAAATTTTCTTTTATGTCTTTCTCATTGTGAGATTTTTTTCCTTTCTACCATTTCTGTATGAGTACTGACCAATACTAATCTACAATTTTTGTGCTGCCCTGTTCTAATTTTTCCTGTTCTGGTCTACCCTGAATATGAAGACAAAGTTTGGCCAGAGTTGTTGTTTTCAGTCCTATGTACCCGTTGAACCCAAACCTTACTTTGCCTTTCTCATGTTTACTGATCTTTTCAATCAAAGTCTTCTTGTTCCGTTCCTCCTGTTCTCATTCATCAAAGTCTCCTTGTTCCCCTCTACCCTTCCTCGTTAGTCAAACTATTCTTTTTCGTTCCACGTTTCTGTTTTGGATCAAACTCTTTCCCCGCCCGGCATTTACCCTGTCCCTTGGATGGATCCAATTTTTCCATTAGTAAAAGAGTAGTAGTAGTAGTAGTAGTAGTCGTCGTCGTCGTCGTCGTCGTCGTCGTCGTCGTCGTCGTCGTCGTCGTCGTCGTCGTCGTCGTCGTCGTCGTCGTCGTCGTCGTCGTCGTCGTCGTCGTCGTCGTCGTCGTCGTCGTCGTCGTCGTCGTCGTCGTCGTCGTCGTCGTCGTCGTCGTCGTCGTCGTCGTGTCGTCGTCGTCGTCG